>JZKD02S1591957.1:35580-45640 GCA_000966675.3 Picea glauca
TATCCCTTCTTTAGATATGATATGCCCCAAATAATGAATTTTGTTTTGATAAAATGAGCACTTGTTCCATTTGGAATATAAATGGTGCTCTCTTAATACTTGTAACATCATTCTGAAATGATTTGCATGTTCTTCTGAATTGGAATACACAAGGATTCCATCTAAAAAGGAAATGAAAAACTTGTCTAAATATTCCCGGAAAACACCATTCATCACGCACATGAAAACAACTGGTGCATTTGATAATACAAATGGCACCACTGTGAATTTGTAATGACCATACCTTTTCTTGAAGGTGGTATTGTTGATGTATTCATCTCTGATCCTTACTTGATGATATCTTGACCTCTTGGGCCATCAATCCTCTTCCTATTTCAAATAAATTCCTTGATATTGAACTTCCATTTGATGAAGTTTCCATGGAGGTCCTAGATTCACCTGATATTCCATGAGTGGACTTGCATCATCGAGCATATTTCCTCCCTGATTTGGAATGGTTTGAGGATGAAATTAAAAATCCTATTTTTCCATCATGATTCATGATGTTTTATCAGAAGGGAACTTGGAATTTTTTTTGAAAACTATACCCATTGCCATTTCCCAGAAGCCAAGTGTCATGGAACAAATCCTAATAGGTGTTGACTATTCACAGTAAAAAATTGAAATATACACAACCCTATTCAAATAATTCCATGATGTTTTTTCTTGGTCCTATTAATAAATGCATGGCACTGACCCCATATTTTTGAACATGAGATCAAAATGTATGACGTAGCCAAGTTATTTGGAGAGAAGTTTTGTCTAGTCAACCCAAAGAAAGCTATTTCCATCAAGGATAAGGTAGAGAAGCTTCTTGATGAACAATTTATCTATCTATTTCCCTTGACCGAATGGGTTTCTAACATCGTTTCAGTCACTAAAAAATAGGGCACTATTATGGTCTGTGTCGATTATAGGGATTTAAAGAAGGCTTGTCCAAAGGATAATTATCTAGCTCCATTCATTGACCAAATTATCTATGAATGTGCCAATAATTAAATATTCTAATTCATAGACGGTTTCTCTGGCTATAATCAGATCCAAATAAAACTAGAATATTAACAAAATACTACCTTTGTTTTTCCTTGGGGTAATTTGGCTTATTCAGAAACTGTCGTTTTCTCTTAAAACTATTGGAGCCACTTTTCAATAGGCCATGTCATATAATTTCCATGACATCAAAGATATCATAGAGGCTTAATTAGACGATTTGGATACTTTCTCACAACATCATGAGGATCAACCTGGTCACTTACGAGCATTTTTATCCAATGTCGATATTACAACATTCATTTGAATCCAAATAAATGAATCTTTTGTGTGGTTTCTAGGAGATTTCTAGGCTTGATTGTGTTCAAGTACGAGATCTTGGTTGATCCCCTGAAGGTCGAGGATATTTTCATTTTTACTCCTCCTCATACCATTATCCAACTTCAAAGTTTGCAAGGGAAGGAATTTTTTTTGTGTAGATTCATTTCCAATTATGTCAAGATCAAGAAAGGTTTTATGTGCTTGTTGAAGAAAGACGTACCTTTTATGTAGTGCGACCAAGCATAACAACCATGTGACACCTTGAAAAAGGCCTTGATGTCGAGTCTCTTATTGAGCCCTCTTGCTTATACTCAATATTTCTTTATTTATTTGATGGAATATGAATCCACCATTGGCATGGTGCTCATCCAAGAGGATGATTCTCAAATAGAGCACATCATTTACTATCTTAGCAAGGGACTTGTTGGTCTCGAGCTTCGATACTCTCATGTTGATAATTTTTACTTGGTGGCAGCGCATGTTGTCCAATTATTATGCCATTACATCCTCTTTCATAAAACCACTGTAGTTTATGATTCCAGCCTAATTCAACACATCCTTAGCCATCAGATCATTGGGGGAAAGTACTCAAGGTGGATTATAATCCTCCAAGAGTTTGAATTGTACCTTGTTTCATCCAAGTCTAATAAATCCTTGGCTTTCATGGAGTTGATGTTTGAAATTCCTTGAGCTGATGAGGAACCACTGGTTAATGAATCCTTCCATAATGATTTCTTGTTCCTTATTGACTCATCTAACCCTTGGTATGGAGATGTCTTGGTATACCTCTAGAATCAACATTTTTCATCCTCATCTTTCCCATGATGAACATCGATATATTGACACTACCTTATTGTATATGACACGTTGTATATTTGGGGGGTTGATTTGATTCTACATCATTTCCTTCTCCACAAGGAAGCTAAAAGAGTTTTGAATGAATTCCATGTGGGGGCATGTGGAGATCATCTCTTTGGGTTGGCCAGTGCCTAGAAAATACTACGTGCTGGCTATTTTTGTCCCACGATCTTTAAATATTGTATGAATGTGGTCTAGAAATTCCATTTTGGTCAAATATTCACTCATAATATGCACACACACCCTGCCCCCTTCATCCTATGGTGACTATCGACCCCTTTCCAAGTGGGGCATAGATTTCATGACATGTAATCCTACCTCGAATTTAAATGGTCGTGGATATATCATCATGACCATTGATTACTTCATTAAATGGGATGAAGCTTTGCCTAAATTTACTAATGATTCCACCACTACTACTCTTTTCATATCCAATCATATAATTTCTAGGTTTGGTGTTCTAAATACCATAGTGATGAACCATGGGTACCATTTTCGTAACAACATGATGTATGAATTAGTTTGAAGATTGGGTTATTGGCATGAGAAATTGATGCCCTATTACCCTTAGGCCAATGGCCAGGTAGAATCCATCAATCATGTCCTTGAGACAATGATCAAAATAATGTTAAGGACACACAATACCAACTAGCACCTTATGATTTTTTTGGCATTATGGACTTACCGTACCTCTACCAAACATTTCACTGGATTTACCCCTTTTCGAATTGTTTACGGTCTAGAAACAATATTACCAATTGAATGCGAAATCCCATTATTAAAACTTTCCATAGAATTGTTTCCAGAGACCTCCTCCAAGGAGGAGCATATCTTGTACTTGGACCATATTGATGAACAATGTCATGATGCTACTTTGGCTAATGAAACACACAAGAAGTGCATCAAAGCTCAGTATGACAAATCTATCCCTACTCGCATCTTTTCATAGGGTGACTTGGTGTTGGTTTATGAACAAGACCATGACACCTTTAGATAAGGTAAGTTTGAACCCCTTTGGCATGGTCCTTACATTGTTAAACATGATGTGAAGAGAGGAGTCTTCGAGCTTGTGGACTGCGATGGGAATCAACTTTTGGAGCCTTGTAATGGGCTCTAACTAAAGAAGTATTATGATTAGGCCATATGGACACATGATTCTTTGTACATAGGTGTGTTTTTGCTTGGTTTTGGAGTGGTGTTTTTTTATTTTTGTGTATATGTTAGTTGTCTCGGTTAGCTTCTTATCACTCTTTACACTTGATTTACAGATGTCATAATCCTCCTTGGTCTATGTGGGATATGATGATGGTGTCAACTGTAGTACCCAGAATATTGTGTCCGTCACTTAGGTGATATTTTCTCCCAGTGACGAGCTTGTGAGTTTAGGAGGTGTCTACCTTGACCCTACAACCAATAATATTGCATAATATAGTTTCATCATTGAACTATTGTCTGAAGCACTTATCATTAGCATTCATTGTCTAGTTATTAGATTGAATTCTCAACTTGTGGTTTCTCAGTTCAATCACAAATGTAGCGTTAGACATCCCAAACTTTTGTGTAAGCATTTGAGGATGCGTCTTATTGAACATTAATTTGAGCATATTGAATATTTCCACGTCCAAAGAAGGTCTAATGCATTGTTTGGTTTTTTAGTTAACTATGTGTTAGATTGGAATTTACTCATTAAAATTAAGTCTTTAAGCATGCATGTACATACAACATGCCTCATCATTCAAAGAATTTGAAAATCCTCAGGTAGTATCCAAAACAAAACATGTATTTATATATTAAGTGTGATGACATCCTTCCAAAAAAATGGTGCATAAAAAAATTTGGGCTCTACTGGTCTTCTAATACATAAACATGCAAACAAAATAATATGTATGTCTAGTACAAAATAGGGGTGTCATTGGATACTCAATCCTCATGTAAAAGGTAGCACAACGCTGCTTGATCCATATTCCAGAGAAGTTAGTGAAAGGGTCGGGAAACACTTTCAGAGCGCCGTCACATATGCATGGACACATCTCGCTTTGGTGTAGAGGGGAATCCTATGTTCATCCACTATAGGTTACACCAAACATGAAGCAATTCTTCACTACTACCACCTCCTTCCCCTCTTGACAACTCCTCATCAATGTTATTGAGATGATGTCAACCACACCCTTCTAAATTCTCTAGTCCTACATCTATAAAACATGAAATTGTGTCAGTATGCACCCACCAAAAAAATTATATATCAAAAAATACCAAAACAAAGGAAATATGAAAAAAATCCAAAACACACTTACTTGTGGGACCCCATTCCTCGCTTTGAGGAAGAAACAACTATAGATATTGGTGGAATTCCAACCCAACATATGTGAAATCCTCAATTTTCACAATCTACAATGCCACCAGATGGTGAACTCAATCCCATAGCTATCCTGATGTTGTTCCCACTGTATCTTATCCTCGTCATGTAATCGACCTAATACTTCATCCATTGATCTAAGGGAATTGAATCTCCCATCACCATCCTCATCGTCAAATTAGGCACACACTCTAGAAAGATAGTCACTAAGAGGGATCCATACCCAAATAGCTTCTATTTCCCTCTCTTGCAATGATTTAGTTGGTTTTCCATGTTATAGAGGACCCTCTTGCACCGGTTGAATATGTTAGGCTCTAGGAACATTAGATCCACTTTAATTTTTATCTTCTATGCCAAATTATGGGTTATTGATCCTGAGGTGTAGGTGATGTAAAAGAGGATGGTATTGAGTGACATATATACTATATCATAAATGGGGATCTGGCCACTCATCTTATGCAAACCAACTCAACATAATTCCTCAATAAAACCCATAACCAACTTCTCATATGGATTTGGTGAATAATAAACTTAGAATGGTAATCTTCGCCAGGATAATCTAGTGAAAAAGAATATTTCATCTATGTACACCCATAGAACCTTTCCTTGGATAAGGAAATAGTCTTGGTCAGGATGCCAGTACTAGACCAGTAAATATTCGTGGGAGTCCAACAATGGACAACAAAATAAATTAAGGATCCCACACTCCTAGAGAGATGTCAAGGTCATATTATCCCCTTATGGAGCATATTCATCTACCTCACAGGCTCTTTCTTTCCAATCAATCATGTTTAGCTAATTTCCTGCATCCATAAGACAAAGAGAACATACACCCATCAGTAAAAAATTCCCCAATCCATTTCCTGCTAAATAAAACCCTCACCTAGGGGTGCATGACTGATTTACCCAAGAATTATACTTGGGCCTCACTGGATGTTATAAGAATTTCAAGTGAGGCCTTGCATAATGCCCCTGATGCATCAAGAGTGGCCCCACCTAACCTCTCCAGGGAATCTCTACAGAAATCCATCGACTCAATTCGGTCGAACTCTCAACGAGCTTGTGGGATATGTGATTTCTCCATAAACCCCAGAAATAACAATGAAAAATTGCAAATGGATTCTCTAGTGGTTACTTGGATGAAATATGATGGTTGAATTCTTGAAGAAATGTTTTCGCAAAGTGATCATACCAGGGTCCTCTTCAAGTTACCAACAAAAGGTACCGATGTAGTCTAGTCCACTTTCATTTTCATCTTCCCAAGAGGGAAGAAGTCTCACTAATGCAAACCCCACCCTCTCATAGGTTCCGTCCAACCTCCCAATCTAGGATCGTTCAAATTAGGAGCCGAATTGGATCTCCAGGCCCTACTAAGCCCCCATTATAAAATATAGTTCCTTATTTTGCAAACCCCACTTTTTCATAGGGTTCGCACGACCTCTCAGTCTATGATCGCTCAAATCAAGAGACGAATTAGCTCTTTGGGTCCTACTGAGACCCCATTATGAAACAAATGTCCTTAGTTTTCTGTGTGTAGGTCCAAGAATGAACCCACAGGATCTTACTAAGTCCCTTTTCCTTTGAAAACAATTTTGGGCCGCTATCCCTTTTTCTCCGACCAACTCCACATGTGACTGAGGGCTCTGACTAGGTGCCAAGAATAACACACTATTCCAATGCTTTGGCCTTCAATAATTTACCTTTCTTATCCCTCAACTCCTTCGAATGCATGAATCTTGTGAACTGCCAAAAACAAATAGGAGGCAAGATCAACAACTCTCAAGCACCAATATTGAAGTCTCAAACTCCATTGTTTTGAGCTTCGGTGATTTATTTTTATCACACCAGCACATACAACACCTGAAAAGTATTGATCGTTGAAAAGACAGATCGAACAACTCCTATTCCACCACCAGATCGACAACTCCATGCATCTTTCACACTTTTCTCTTCGACAATTTCTCCAAATCTATTTTCCACAAATTTCCTGAATCGTTGAATATACCCAAGTGTTAAATTGACAATCCTTAATCTTTGATAGATGGATGACTCATATTTCTCCTTTTCGAACTTCAGGGTTTTTTTTCCTGTCTTCATGATGATTCAATTTCATCAAAGTGATATGTTCCCAAACTATTAGATCTATCACCATGGGTCCTCCTACAATGGACAACTGGGATTGATTCCGGCCTTCGTGCCTTCATGAGTCCTCACACATCACTGCACTCTACTTACTCCGGAGTGTCGAACCTCCAGGCTTCCAGATCTATTGTCATGTTTTCTTCCTCTGATAAACGGTCTTGATCAACTTCAGACTTTAGGACTTCAGAGATATTGAACCCTACTTACCTCTATTCTCCTAGAGTGTCTATCCTACAGACCTTCATATCTAAATCCACGTTTCTCCTCCTGATGAACGGTGCGGATCAACACCACTCTTTGGAACTTTAGGGGATTTGACCCCTCCTAGTGTTTGTTCTCCTAGATGGATGATTTTTTGGATCCATCTATCCACTGATGTGTGTACTCTGCATCGAAGAATACGATGTGCTCCAGACTTTGGAGCTTCCCACTTCAATTCTCCACTTTCACAAATCCTCCAGAGTATTATGCCTTCGGACTACATGATCTGTTGACACTTGTCCTTCTGTTTAAATGGTTGGGATGTGCTCTAGGACTTCAAATATTTTGGTCTTCCTGACTCTGTACACCTTGTACACTTATTCTCCCAGAGCACTGAGGCTCCAGACCTCCTCTGATCAGATGAAAAACATCCCTATCAATTGGACGGTCTCGATTTACTCTAGATCATGAGACTTAGGGGATCCTCTCTCCTTGGATACACAATGTTGGCCCTCGATAAGGTTTTGAGAAAACATTGGTCAGGTTTGGACCACTTTTGGACTTTGACAGGATGGTTGAAGATGGAGCACCCAGGCGGAGCTGAGATCGTGGATATCACTTATTTTATGGGCTATGTGGACCCAATAAGGGGTTCTTTAGGGTTTTGTAATGGTTTATGGGATGTCAACCCATGGGTTTTACCCATGATTAGGCCTTATTATAAGGGATTGTAAAAGTATAAATAAGTAAGAATGTATGATAGAATTTGTTGGCACAAGGGAAGACCCAGGTTTCATCTCCAAGAGCGCACCAACAAGCCCTAGCTATTGGCCCTTTTGGCAACACCTGTGAAGCTGATGCAGTATCACCCGAAGTAGCTATGTGGGGGTTGTAGGACATAGATGTCTACAACCAGAAGGAATGTAAAGTGGGTTCAAAGTGATCCACACACAACAATCTAGTATTCTTTATCTTCCTAGGATCTACTACAAAAGATATATCTATCAGATCTAACACAGTAATGCAATAGAAATATATCAAATGACAAGAACAGAGCATCAATCACACACAACACAACATATACGTGGTTCACCCTCTCTCTAGGGTTACATCAATAGAACTGTGCTTTATGATATATTAAGATGAAAGCATACAGTTCTGATCTGCGCTCTTAGCTAACAAATATTCTCTCTTCTTCTCTCTATCTCTTCCCTCCTTGTGCACCCAGCTGCAGGGTTGATCTTCACAGCCATTTGAAGATATTACAATACTAGAAGGCTCTCATACTCAGCTCTTCTCTCTCTCACAACAATAATCACGCATGTCAAAAAAATACAACTAGATCCAATGAAATCGAACCAACCCTCTTACCTCATATAGGTTCTTATTTATACATTACAATCACTCACCGACATCCTTAGGCCAAAACCTAGGTGTCAATACCCTAGATACCAAAACCCTAGGTGTCTAAAACCCTAGGTCAACTTGACCCACATTTTTCAGGGCTTTGCCAACCTGTCTTTCCTTCTTTCTTGCGCAGTGCTCCAAAGAATCTAATGGTGGATTTTTCCTCTTGTTGATTTGTCCATGATTATTATTTCTTGCTGATCTGTCATCCTCGATCTCCTCATCCAATGGCTTTCTTTCCCACACTTTTCTCCACCTTTTCTACTCTTTGCTCACTTTGACCCAGTAACAGTCACTATGTCTTCCGTGAAGTTTTCATTTTTCCTTTTCTTCCTTGTTCCTCGCTTATTTCCATAACCAAGGGCCAACAAGACCCCAAAAATCACCTATGACTCATATCGAGGCACTTCATATCTGACCTTTCTATTTTACTTCGACTTTAGGCTATGTAGTGCATCTTTTGATTTCTTCTCTATGCCTTGTCTCCTTCCCTATGCAGATTGTATTTTCTATGTTTGGTACCCAGTTTCAACTGCACCTCGTACCTAGACCCTTTTCCTTATGTTTTTACTTAGATTTGTGAGGAAACTGGTTGTCATTGTACAACTTCAACTGACTCCCATTCACTAATCCTTCCTTCAATTTTCCCTTCAAGGTATTCAACTATGTAGCTCCTCCTTCTGTAACATAGGCGATATCATATGGCCCGAGCCAATGCATTCTAAACTTACCAGGATGCTTGATGAACTTACTATCATATACCAGTGCTAGATCACCTTGTCTAAATGCCTTCTTCTTGATGTGCCTGTCATGATAGGACTTTTCTCTTTCCTTCTATACCTACTGATGAAATACTACAACACTTTTGTCTTCCTCTAGTTCGACCAACTGTGCAAGCCTCTCTTGAACAGCGCCAGTGTCATCCATTTATGTAAAGGAAACAATTCCTAGGCTTGGCACCAAATATTCCATTGGGACAATGGCTTTGAGACCATATACTAACTTAATAGGGGTCTGCATTGTTATATTCTTGCAAGTGGTTCTATAGGCCCACAGTACTGTTGATACTCTTAAATTCCATTCATCCATGTTCACACTAAAAATCTTCGTCAACGCTATCTCCAAGATCTTATTGAATGCTTCCACTATCCCATTTGCTTGTGGATGGTAAGGTGTGCTCTTATGATGGCAGACTACAAATTCCTCAGTTAGGGATTCAATTGTTTTATTTATGAAATGTGTGCCTTGATCACTCATAAGGATCTTTGGGCATCCAAACTTGGTTATGATGTCATCAAATATGAAGCACACAACTGTAGTTGCACTATAGTCCTTAACTTCTCTTGCTTCATCCCATCTGTTCAAGTACTCTTTTGCTGTAATTATGTATCTTTCTTCTGTGCACTTTCCTGGCAAGTTTATAGGTCCTACGAAGTCAATGAACGATTTCTCAAATGCTTGTAGGGTCAGTTGTGGTGCTAGTAGAATTTCATCTCTTCTAGAAGGTTTCCCAACTCTTTGGCATACATCGCAATCTCTATAATAGTCGTTATCATCTTTATGTAAGGTAGGCCACCAAAGTCCAGCTCTAAACACCTTCTGCGCAGTTTTTTCCCCTGCATAGTGTCCTCCAACGATGCCTTCATGAGCTTCCGCAAGGAACATTGGTTGTTATTCCTCCATAACACATCTTCTCAGTATCTCATCAGGTCCCATCTTGTATAGATGTCCAACTATAAGTGGAAA
>JZKD02S1591957.1:115589-161714 GCA_000966675.3 Picea glauca
TTTCCACTTATAGTTGGACATCTATACAAGATGGGACCTGATGAGATACTGAGAAGATGTGTTATGGAGGAATAACAACCAATGTTCCTTGCGGAAGCTCATGAAGGCATCGTTGGAGGACACTATGCAGGGGAAAAAACTGCGCAGAAGGTGTTTAGAGCTGGACTTTGGTGGCCTACCTTACATAAAGATGATAACGACTATTATAGAGATTGCGATGTATGCCAAAGAGTTGGGAAACCTTCTAGAAGAGATGAAATTCTACTAGCACCACAACTGACCCTACAAGCATTTGAGAAATCGTTCATTGACTTCGTAGGACCTATAAACTTGCCAGGAAAGTGCACAGAAGAAAGATACATAATTACAGCAAAAGAGTACTTGAACAGATGGGATGAAGCAAGAGAAGTTAAGGACTATAGTGCAACTACAGTTGTGTGCTTCATATTTGATGACATCATAACCAAGTTTGGATGCCCAAAGATCCTTATGAGTGATCAAGGCACACATTTCATAAATAAAACAATTGAATCCCTAACTGAGGAATTTGTAGTCTGCCATCATAAGAGCACACCTTACCATCCACAAGCAAATGGGATAGTGGAAGCATTCAATAAGATCTTGGAGATAGCGTTGACGAAGATTTTTAGTGTGAACATGGATGAATGGAATTTAAGAGTATCAACAGTACTGTGGGCCTATAGAACCACTTGCAAGAATATAACAATGCAGACCCCTATTAAGTTAGTATATGGTCTCAAAGCCATTGTCCCAATGGAATATTTGGTGCCAAGCCTAGGAATTGTTTCCTATACATAAATGGATGAGACTGGCGTTGTTCAAGAGAGGCTTGCACAGTTGGTCGAACTGGAGGAATACAAAAGTGTTGTAGGATTTCATCAGTGGGAATAGAAGGAAAGAGAAAAGGCCTATCATGACAGGCACATCAAGAAGAAGGCATTTAGACAAGGTGATCTAGCACTGGTATATGACAGTAAGTTCATCAAGCATCCTGGTAAGTTTAGAATGCATTGGCTCGGGCCATATAATATCGCCTATGTTACAGAAGGAGGAGCTACATAGTTGAATACCTTGAAGGGAAAATTGAAGGAAGGATTAGTGAATGGGAGTCAGTTGAAGTTGTACAATGACAACCAATTGCCTCACAACTCTAAGTAAAAACATAAGGAAAAGGGTCTAGGTATGAGGTGCAGTTGAAACTGGGTACCAAACATAGAAAATACAATCTGCACAGGGAAGGAGACAAGGCATAGAGAAGAAATCAAAAGATGCACTACATAGCCTGAAGTCGAAGTAAAACATAAAGGTCAGATATGAAGTGCCTCGAGATGAGTCACAGGTGAGTTTTGGGGTCTTGTTGGCCCTTGGTTATGGAAATAAGCGAGGAACAAGGAAGAAAAGGAAAAATGAAAACTTCGCGGAAGACATAGTGACTGTTACTGGGTCGAAGTGAGCAAAGAGTAGAAAAGGTGGAGCAAAGTGCGGGAAAGAAATCCATTGGATGAGGAGATCGAGGATGACATATCAGCAAGAAAGAATAATCATGGACAAATCAACAAGAGGAAAAATCCACCATTATATTCTTTGGAGCACCGCGCGAGAAAGAAGGAAAGACAGGTTGGCAAAGCCCTGAAAATGTGGGTCAAGTTGACCTAGGGTTTTAGACACCTAGGGTTTTGGTATCTAGGGTTTTGACACCTAGGTTTTGGCCTAAGGATGTCGGTGAGTGATTGTAATGTATAAATAATAACCTATATGAGGTAAGAGGGTTGGTTCGATTTCATTGGATCTAGTTGTATTGTTTTGACATGCGTGATTATTGTTGTGAGAGAGAGAAGAGCTGAGTATGAGAGCCTTCTAGTATTGTAAGATCTTCAAATGGCTGTGAAGATCAACCCTGCAGCTGGGTGCACAAGGAGGGAAGAGATAGAGAGAAGAAGAGAGAATATTTGTTATCTAAGAGCGCAGATCAGAACTGTATGATTTCATATTAATATATCATAAAGCATAGTTATGTTGATGTAACCCTAGAGAGAGGGTGAACCACGTATATGTTGTGTTGTGTGTGATTGATGCTCTGTTCTTGTCATTTGATATATTTCTATTGCATTACTATGTTAGATCTGATAGATATATCTTTTGTAGTAGATCCTATGAAGATAAAGAATACTAGATTGTTGTGTGTGGATCACTTTGAACCCACTTTACATTCCTTTTGGTTGTAGACATCTATTTCCTACAACCCCCACATAGCTACTTCGGGTGATACTGCATCAGCTTCACAGGTGTTTCCAAAAGGGCCAATAGCTAGGGCTTGTTGGTGCACTCTTGGAGATGAAACCTGGGTCTTCCCTTGTGCCAACAAATTCTATCATACATTCTTACTTATTTATACTTTTACAATCCCTTACAATAAGGCCTAATCATGGGTAAAACCCATGGGTTGACATCCCATAAACCATTACAAAACCCTAAAGAACCCCTTATTGGGTCCACATAGCCCATAAAATAAGTGATATCCACGATCTCAGCTCCGCCTGGGTGCTCCATCTTCAACCATCCTGTCAAAGTCCAAAAGTGGTCCAAACCTGACCAATGTTTCCTCAAAACCTTATCGAGGGCCAACATTGTGTATCCAAGGAGAGAGGATCCCCTAAGTCTCATGATCTAGAGTAAATTGAGACCATCCAATTGATAGGGATGTTTTTCATCTGATCAGAGGAGGTCTGGAGCCTCAGTGCTCTGGGAGAACAAGTGCACAAGGTGTACAGAGTCAGGAAGACCAAAATATTTGAAGTCCTAGAGCACATCCCAACCATTTAAACAGAAGGACAAGTGTCAACAGATCATGTAGTTCGAAGGCATAATACTTTGGAGGATTTGTGAAAGTGGAGAATTGAAGTGGGAAGCTCCAAAGTCTGGAGCACATCGTATTCTTCGGTGCAGAGTACACACATCAGTGGATAGCTGGATCCAAAAAATCAGCCATCTAGGAGAACAAACACTAGGAGGGGTCAAATCCCCTAAAGTTCCAAAGAGTGGTGTTGATCCTCACCGTTCATCAGGAGGAGAAACGTGGAGTTAGATATGAAGGTCTGTAGGATAGACACTCTAGGAGAATAGAGGTAAGTAGGGTTCAATCTCTCTGAAGTACTAAAGTCTGAAGTTTATCAACACCGTTTATCAGAGGAAGGAAACATGACAATAGATCTGGAAGCCTGGAGGTTCGACACTCCGGAGTAAGTAGAGTGCAGTGATGTGTGAGGACTCATGAAGGCCCGAAGGCCGGAATCAATCCCAGTTGTCCATTGTAGGAGGACCCATGGTGATAGATCTAACAGTTTGGGGACATATCACTTTGACGAAATTGAATCATCATGAAGACAGGAAAAAAAACCCTGAAGTTCGAAAAGGAGAAATATGAGTCATCCATCTATCAAATATTAAGGACTGTCAATTTAACACTTGGGTATATTCAACGATTCAGGAAATTTGTGAAAAATGGATTTGGAGAAATTGTCGAAGTGAAAAGTGTGAAAGATGCATGGAGTTGTCGATCTGGTGGTGGAATAGGAGTTGTTCGATCTGTCTTTTCAGCGATCAATACTTTTCAGGTGTTGTATGTGCTGGTGCGATCAAAATAAATCATTGAAGCCCGAAACAATGGAGTTTGAGACTTCAATATTGGTGCTTGAGAGTTGTTGATCTTGCCTTCTATTTGTTTTTGGCAGGTCACAAGATTCATGCATTCGAAGGAGTTGAGGGATAAGAAAGGTAAATTATTGAAGGCTAAAGCATTGGAATAGTGTGTTATTCTTGGCACCTAGTCGGAGCCCTCGGTCACATGTGGAGTTGGTCGGAGAAAAAGGGATAGCGGCCCAAAATTGTTTTCAAAGGAAAAGGGACTTAGTAAGATCCTATGGGTTCATTCTTGGACCTACACACAGAAAACTAAGGACATTTGTTTCATAATGGGGTCTCAGCAGGACCCAAAGAGCTAATTCGTCTCTTGATTTGAGTGATCATAGATCGAGAGGTCGTGCGAACCCTATGAAAAAGTGGGGTTTGCAAAATAAGGAACTATATTTTATAATGGGGGCTCAGTAGCGCCTGGAGATCCAATTCGGCTCCTAATTTGAACGATCCTAGATCGGGAGGTCGGACGGAACCTATGAGAGGGTGGGGTTTTCATTAGTGAGACTTCTTCCCTCTTGGGAAGATGAAAATGAAAGTGGACTAGACTACATCGGTACCTTTTGTTGGTAAATTGAAGAGGACCCTGGTATGATCACTTTGCGAAAACATTTATTCAAGAATTCAACCATCATATTTCATCCAAGTAACCACTAGAGAATCCATTTGCAATTTTTCATTGTTATTTCTGGGGTTTATGGAGAAATCACGTATCCCACAAGCTCGTTGAGAGTTCGACCGAATTGAGTCGATGGATTTCTGTAGAGATGCCCTAGAGAGGTTAGGTGGGGCCACTCTTGATGCATCAGGGGCATTATGCAAGGCCTCACTTGAATTTCTTATAACATCCAGTGAGGCCCAAGTAGAATTCTTGGGTAAATCAGTCGTGCATCCCTAGGTGAGGTTTTTATTTAGCAGGAAATGGCTTGGGGAATTTTTTACTGATGGGTGTATGTTCTCTTTGTCTTATGGATGCAGGAAATTAGCTAAACATGATTGATTGGAAGGAAAGAGCCCGTGAGGTAGATGAATATGCTCCATAAGGGGATAATATGACCTTGACATCTCTCTGGGAGTGTGGGATCCTTAATTTATTTTGTTGTCCATTCTTGGACTCCCACGAATATTTACTGGTCTAGTACTGGCATCCTGACCAAGACTATTTCCTTATCCAAGGAAAGTTTCTATGGGTGGACATAGATGAAATATTCTTTTTCACTAGATTATCCTGGCGAAGATTACCATTCTAAATTTATTATTCACCAAATCCATATGAGAAGTTGGTTATGGGTTTTATTGAGGAATTATGTCGAGCTGGTTTGCATAAGATGAGTGGGTAGATCCCCATTTATGATATAGTATATATGTCACTCAATACCATCCTCTTTTACATCACCTACACCTCAGGATCAATAACCCATCATTTGGCATAGAAGATAAAAATTAAAGTGGATCTAATGTTCCTAGATCCTAACATATTCAACCGGTGCAAGAGGGTCCTCTATAACATGGAAAACCAACTAAATCATTGCAAGAGAGGGAAATAGAATCTATTTGGGTATGGATCCCTCTTAGTGACTATCTTTCTAGAGTGTGTGCCTAATTTGACGATGAGGATGGTGATGGGAGATTCAATTCCCATAGATCAATGGATGAAGTATTAGGTCGATTACATGGTGAGGATAAGATACAGTGGGAACAACATCAGGATAGCTATGGGATTGAGTTCACCATCTGGTGGCATTGTAGATTGTGAAAATTGAGGATTTCACATATGTTGGGTTGGAATTCCACCAATATCTATAGTTGTTTCTTCCTCAAAGCGAGGAATGGGGTCCCACAAGTAAGTGTGTTTTGGATTTTTTTCATATTTCCTTTGTTTTGGTATTTTTTGATATATAATTTTTTTGGTGGGTGCATACTGACACAATTTCATGTTTTATAGATGTAGGACTAGAGAATTTAGAAGGGTGTGGTTGACATCATCTCAATAACATTGATGAGGAGTTGTCAAGAGGGGAAGGAGGTGGTAGTAGTGAAGAATTGCTTCATGTTTGGTGTAACCTATAGTGGATGAACATAGGATTCCCCTCTACACCAAAGCGAGATGTGTCCATGCATATGTGACGGCGCTCTGAAAGTGTTTCCCGACCCTTTCACTAACTTCTCTGGAATATGGATCAAGCAGCGTTGTGCTACCTTTTACATGAGGATTGAGTATCCAATGACACCCCTATTTTGTACTAGACATACATATTATTTTGTTTGCATGTTTATGTATTAGAAGACCAGTAGAGCCCAAATTTTTTTATGCACCATTTTTTTGGAAGGATGTCATCACACTTAATATATAAATACATGTTTTGTTTTGGATACTACCTGAGGATTTTCAAATTCTTTGAATGATGAGGCATGTTGTATGTACATGCATGCTTAAAGACTTAATTTTAATGAGTAAATTCCAATCTAACACATAGTTAACTAAAAAACCAAACAATGCATTAGACCTTCTTTGGACGTGGAAATATTCAATATGCTCAAATTAATGTTCAATAAGACGCATCCTCAAATGCTTACACAAAAGTTTGGGATGTCTAACGCTACATTTGTGATTGAACTGAGAAACCACAAGTTGAGAATTCAATCTAATAACTAGACAATGAATGCTAATGATAAGTGCTTCAGACAATAGTTCAATGATGAAACTATATTATGCAATATTATTGGTTGTAGGGTCAAGGTAGACACCTCCTAAACTCACAAGCTCGTCACTGGGAGAAAATATCACCTAAGTGACGGACACAATATTCTGGGTACTACAGTTGACACCATCATCATATCCCACATAGACCAAGGAGGATTATGACATCTGTAAATCAAGTGTAAAGAGTGATAAGAAGCTAACCGAGACAACTAACATATACACAAAAATAAAAAAACACCACTCCAAAACCAAGCAAAAACACACCTATGTACAAAGAATCATGTGTCCATATGGCCTAATCATAATACTTCTTTAGTTAGAGCCCATTACAAGGCTCCAAAAGTTGATTCCCATCGCAGTCCACAAGCTCGAAGACTCCTCTCTTCACATCATGTTTAACAATGTAAGGACCATGCCAAAGGGGTTCAAACTTACCTTATCTAAAGGTGTCATGGTCTTGTTCATAAACCAACACCAAGTCACCCTATGAAAAGATGCGAGTAGGGATAGATTTGTCATACTGAGCTTTGATGCACTTCTTGTGTGTTTCATTAGCCAAAGTAGCATCATGACATTGTTCATCAATATGGTCCAAGTACAAGATATGCTCCTCCTTGGAGGAGGTCTCTGGAAACAATTCTATGGAAAGTTTTAATAATGGGATTTCGCATTCAATTGGTAATATTGTTTCTAGACCGTAAACAATTCGAAAAGGGGTAAATCCAGTGAAATGTTTGGTAGAGGTACGGTAAGTCCATAATGCCAAAAAAATCATAAGGTGCTAGTTGGTATTGTGTGTCCTTAACATTATTTTGATCATTGTCTCAAGGACATGATTGATGGATTCTACCTGGCCATTGGCCTAAGGGTAATAGGGCATCAATTTCTCATGCCAATAACCCAATCTTCAAACTAATTCATACATCATGTTGTTACGAAAATGGTACCCATGGTTCATCACTATGGTATTTAGAACACCAAACCTAGAAATTATATGATTGGATATGAAAAGAGTAGTAGTGGTGGAATCATTAGTAAATTTAGGCAAAGCTTCATCCCATTTAATGAAGTAATCAATGGTCATGATGATATATCCACGACCATTTAAATTCGAGGTAGGATTACATGTCATGAAATCTATGCCCCACTTGGAAAGGGGTCGATAGTCACCATAGGATGAAGGGGGCAGGGTGTGTGTGCATATTATGAGTGAATATTTGACCAAAATGGAATTTCTAGACCACATTCATACAATATTTAAAGATCGTGGGACAAAAATAGCCAGCACGTAGTATTTTCTAGGCACTGGCCAACCCAAAGAGATGATCTCCACATGCCCCCACATGGAATTCATTCAAAACTCTTTTAGCTTCCTTGTGGAGAAGGAAATGATGTAGAATCAAATCAACCCCCCAAATATACAACGTGTCATATACAATAAGGTAGTGTCAATATATCGATGTTCATCATGGGAAAGATGAGGATGAAAAATGTTGATTCTAGAGGTATACCAAGACATCTCCATACCAAGGGTTAGATGAGTCAATAAGGAACAAGAAATCATTATGGAAGGATTCATTAACCAGTGGTTCCTCATCAGCTCAAGGAATTTCAAACATCAACTCCATGAAAGCCAAGGATTTATTAGACTTGGATGAAACAAGGTACAATTCAAACTCTTGGAGGATTATAATCCACCTTGAGTACTTTCCCCCAATGATCTGATGGCTAAGGATGTGTTGAATTAGGCTGGAATCATAAACTACAGTGGTTTTATGAAAGAGGATGTAATGGCATAATAATTGGACAACATGCGCTGCCACCAAGTAAAAATTATCAACATGAGAGTATCGAAGCTCGAGACCAACAAGTCCCTTGCTAAGATAGTAAATGATGTGCTCTATTTGAGAATCATCCTCTTGGATGAGCACCATGCCAATGGTGGATTCATATTCCATCAAATAAATAAAGAAATATTGAGTATAAGCAAGAGGGCTCAATAAGAGACTCGACATCAAGGCCTTTTTCAAGGTGTCACATGGTTGTTATGCTTGGTCGCACTACATAAAAGGTACGTCTTTCTTCAACAAGCACATAAAACCTTTCTTGATCTTGACATAATTGGAAATGAATCTACACAAAAAAAATTCCTTCCCTTGCAAACTTTGAAGTTGGATAATGGTATGAGGAGGAGTAAAAATGAAAATATCCTCGACCTTCAGGGGATCAACCAAGATCTCGTACTTGAACACAATCAAGCCTAGAAATCTCCTAGAAACCACACAAAAGATTCATTTATTTGGATTCAAATGAATGTTGTAATATCGACATTGGATAAAAATGCTCGTAAGTGACCAGGTTGATCCTCATGATGTTGTGAGAAAGTATCCAAATCGTCTAATTAAGCCTCTATGATATCTTTGATGTCATGGAAATTATATGACATGGCCTATTGAAAAGTGGCTCCAATAGTTTTAAGAGAAAACGACAGTTTCTGAATAAGCCAAATTACCCCAAGGAAAAACAAAGGTAGTATTTTGTTAATATTCTAGTTTTATTTGGATCTGATTATAGCCAGAGAAACCGTCTATGAATTAGAATATTTAATTATTGGCACATTCATAGATAATTTGGTCAATGAATGGAGCTAGATAATTATCCTTTGGACAAGCCTTCTTTAAATCCCTATAATCGACACAGACCATAATAGTGCCCTATTTTTTAGTGACTGAAACGATGTTAGAAACCCATTCGGTCAAGGGAAATAGATAGATAAATTGTTCATCAAGAAGCTTCTCTACCTTATCCTTGATGGAAATAGCTTTCTTTGGGTTGACTAGACAAAACTTCTCTCCAAATAACTTGGCTACGTCATACATTTTGATCTCATGTTCAAAAATATGGGGTCAGTGCCATGCATTTATTAATAGGACCAAGAAAAAACATCATGGAATTATTTGAATAGGGTTGTGTATATTTCAATTTTTTACTGTGAATAGTCAACACCTATTAGGATTTGTTCCATGACACTTGGCTTCTGGGAAATGGCAATGGGTATAGTTTTCAAAAAAAATTCCAAGTTCCCTTCTGATAAAACATCATGAATCATGATGGAAAAATAGGATTTTTAATTTCATCCTCAAACCATTCCAAATCAGGGAGGAAATATGCTCGATGATGCAAGTCCACTCATGGAATATCAGGTGAATCTAGGACCTCCATGGAAACTTCATCAAATGGAAGTTCAATATCAAGGAATTTATTTGAAATAGGAAGAGGATTGATGGCCCAAGAGGTCAAGATATCATCAAGTAAGGATCAGAGATGAATACATCAACAATACCACCTTCAAGAAAAGGTATGGTCATTACAAATTCACAGTGGTGCCATTTGTATTATCAAATGCACCAGTTGTTTTCATGTGCGTGATGAATGGTGTTTTCCGGGAATATTTAGACAAGTTTTTCATTTCCTTTTTAGATGGAATCCTTGTGTATTCCAATTCAGAAGAACATGCAAATCATTTCAGAATGATGTTACAAGTATTAAGAGAGCACCATTTATATTCCAAATGGAACAAGTGCTCATTTTATCAAAACAAAATTCATTATTTGGGGCATATCATATCTAAAGAAGGGATAACAGTGGACCCTGAAAAGATTGAGGCTATTAAATGGTGGACAACACATAAGAATTTGACAGAATTCATATCCTTCATAATCTCATGGGATGTTGTCATGGTTAACGGTGCCAGCCAAAGGTGGAATGTACTCGAGTAGGATCGACGGGATCTACTTCATATTATCCAAATCGTCATGATCCTTACTTTACTGCTCAGTCGCGGGCTTAACATGGACAGAACAATTTCGAGTCGAAGGGGAATCCTCTAGTCCCCTAGTCTATGATGAATGGACACATTCAGATAATGGTCTGTCGGCCATGATCTTCTTCAGGACTTCCTTGATAGACTTCTCTAATTCATTAGGTTCACCCGTCGTTCTAACTTTTAAACAGACAGGTTGGGGTAGGAGATCAGATAAGGGGGGTAGAGAAATAGACAAATATGTCTAGTTTCTAATAACACAACTCGACACACAATCAATTCTCTTCATGGCTCAGTTAATCACGGATAGAAAAAATTGTTCCTAACATAGAGACCAATAAGTTAAATAAGTAGGGCCTCGTAATGAATTATTCCAATAGCCAGGAATTCTTCCATCAATGTGAACCTGTCCTTTATGGTGCAACATCAATGCCCAAATGCAGTCCATCAACACATAAATGTGTTTTATAACCATTATGTAGCATCATACTAATGGTTGGGGTGCCTCCAACGGTCATCTAGATTCACCAGGGCGAAGTCCCATTCTGCACGGTCCTGTTGTTCCAGCGAGGCTCAAATCCGACAAACCTACCTCCTGCGAGGTTCTAGTCTATGAAGTATTCCATTTGGTCTCTGTAGCTTCTTGTATCTTTTCCAACTTAGCTTTATTTTTATTGAGCTTCCTTTCCTTCTTTCCTATGATCTGAGAATCTATAACTGTTTCTGGAATCCTCTTTCCATTCTTATTCTTATCTTCCTTTAGCATAGTAGCTTCGCACTATTGAGGTTCCTTCAAAGAGTCTAAAGTTAATATCCCTTTTCTTAATACTTTCTAGGTGGATATAATTCTTTCTTGTATAGGTAGGTTCTTCAAACCTTCTTTCATTATTTCAACCTTGACACCTAATTCTCTTTCCTTTTGTCTCTCCTGCATTCTTACTTTATTTTTTTGCTTCTACTTATCCTCTCATTCTTCTATTAGTCAATCTATTATTCTAGCTATGAAATACATTAGTTCTTGTTTTTTATTTTCTGTAGCTTCTTCCTCTGCTTTCCTTCAGATCTAATCGTTCTCAATCCAAGTCTTATCTAAAAAAAAGTCGGAAAGGGGCATTGTTCTCAACAAATTTAATGACTTCAAATTCATCTTCAGTTGATGTTCCATGAATAATGGCGGGTACATTAGTAACTCTTCCACCTAAGGTTATCATCTTACCCTTAAAAAATCCTATCCTTCCCAATGAAGGTATCACAACAGGCTTTCCCAAAATTTCTCAAGTGTCTTCTGTCATAATATTCACTTGTGTTTCCTCATGTAAGACACAGTCTATGTCGAAGTATTCTATTATTGTACTTATGCGTTGTTTTACTTTCGGGATCTCTACTAAACTTACATCTTTGCGAACACCCATCATTTCATTCAAATGTAATAACGTAGTCTAAAATTTCTTTGATTCTTTCTCTTTATGATTCTCTAACATTTCCTTAGTCTCTTGACTTCATTCATAGTTTTCTTCTCTCATGTTCATTCATTCAACTTTAGCAATCATCTTTGGACAATCCTCAACCTCATGACCAACAATCTTACAACAAAGACAAATAGGACATGTGTCAGGGAATTCCTTAGAAAGATGTCCCAATCTTTTGCAGTTATAACACAATGTCAATCCTCTTTTTCTCTTAAATGTTCCCCAACTTATTTTGTATTGTGCACTAGGATCACAGTGTTGGACCTGCAATCTGCAAAAAACAATTCTAGGCTCCTGCATCCATTTATTAGTCAAAAAATTCTTTCTATGCATAGGAATAACATATATTTCTTCATTTCCATTAAATTTACTCAAATCAACTCTTTCTTTTAACTGCATCCTAGCCTTCATACTAGGACATAATCTATTAAGAATACTTAAATTCATGCTTATGAAACAAAAAATTTCACTTATCTTACTCTCATCAAAGAACAAAGCTTTACCTCTTTTAGCATCTTACCTCTTTTCTTCAGATCAGATTTATTTCTTACCACAAATCTTCGCAAGTCGATTACAGTACTACACACTTCAACAACAGATCTATGCACATAACTTCCCTTTTCTTTACTTTAGTTCCCAACAATCATAGTTTCAAGTACCGGCAACAGAACCATTTGTTGGCACAGAGGTAGACCCAGGGTTCAACGCTCAACATCGCACCAAAAAAACCATAACTACTGTTACCGGACTAATCGGTAGGTGTAGACACTAACAGATCTCCCTAGATCCACCTGGATCTAGAACAAAACAGGATAGGACATGACTCTTTCCCTAAGTTCTAATCATTGAATCCGCTAGTAAGGAGGAACAAGTGACATACCTTTGTATCGCTTCCTTAGGTCTCTGTTCCTCCCACTTTACTCCGATGCTCTTGTGAGGTCAAGTCCAAGACAACACAAATCAACCAAGGTGAAAATAGCAATATATATTCAATGTCAACTCATGCATATGATCAAGGAATTACACAATAAAGTAAGAATGACTTTATGGGAAAGGGACATTCTGCTGTATCATATTAATTGAAAGTAGAAGATACAACCTGATCGCCTTGATGTCGCAAGATTCCTTTGAGTGACCCTTGGTTCCAACACACACACTTTCTCTAAACTTGTGTGAAGAAGATCCAATTCCTCTTGATAAACCAACTAGAGTCTCCAAGCTTCTGTCTAAGTAGGGTTCTTCACACAATTCCTTCACCAATTATTCAATTAATATTGCTTAACCTTTTCCATGAGAAACCTTTCAATATATAGGAGAATGAGAGATGGTTACATGGATGAGTATGATCCCATCATATCTAAGAAGTCAGTAAAATGAAAACCATATGAATGCCAACTCATTTTCTAAAAGATTCCCTTCTAGAACCCTCGAGATCTCTTCTCTTTTCCAAGCTTGAAAATAGGTTTTCACCCTATACATGGAGAAAGATGCGAGAAGTTCGCACCCTAAATGAAGGTGGCCTGCGAGAATGAGGCATTCTCGCACCCTAGGTCATATGCAGCCTGTGAACTCACTTTGAAAATATGTTTTTGGAAGGAGACATGATCCACTTTTCTCAGGAAAAAAGTCCTTGTTGGGAGCCTGAATACACCATTGTTAATACATCACCAAGGTGACCAAAATCATGTGTAACAGAATTCCCCCCAAAGTATGAGGCTGAAATTAGTGACAGCTGAAATACTTTGTAAACTATGTGTGTGTGTCGAAAATCGGGAGTGCACCTAATCGAAAACCTGCAAACAACCAAGCATCTGCAAAATATAATACCAGTTCTGAGGTAGACATCCCCATACTCAGATCACAAATGGATGACATCATGAACATGGTTCATGGCTACCAATCATACACCATGGATCCATGCCGTCAAAGAATCGCATAGCCACCAAGAATACACTGTGGATCTATGTAAGAAGATTCAAATTAAAATGACATAGCCATGAGACATACAAAGTGGATCTATGTGTCGATGAAAATCAGACATACTCCATTGCAGCCTGGGTCAAAAAGATGAAAACCAAGGTCTTCAATCCCATCACCTGAAAGTATCAATCTAACCATGTGATTACATGTGTCAAAGTCAAACATGGTAGAAACCACTTGATTACCGGTCAATGATGAAACCATTAACAAGTGCGAGGGAAATCACCTTTAATGTCAATGACTCCCAAGGTACACTAGTACAATCTAATGAATTTGAATAAATGAGTTGAGGTCAAACATTCAATGGAATCTCCCGATCAGGGGTCAATGATGAAAACCCACTGTCGAAAGTGAGAGAACCTGCCATTGAGGCATGCAAGTTCCAAGGTACCAAATAATTTCTAAGTCTTGTTTCTGGATAATGAGCTGGAGTCGATGGAAAAAACTCGTCACAGGAGGGCCTTGATCTATCCCCCATCAATGACACAAAATGAGTAATAGATTTTAAAGGTTAAATAGAGTATGATGTAGATTGAACTGGACATGGGGAAGTTTGACATGGTAAGAATGGACAGTTGCAGATGGCCAACTCAATAGAGGTTTCAGATGAACTTCTCTTGAACATATGAATGACACAACAAATGATTTGGAAGCACTGACTCAGAGACGACTAAGGATATGACCTTGTGGCAAGTCGAAAGAGAGACAAATGTATTTCCCAAATCAACTTCAAATAACAAATAGGATGGGTCATGTTCAAGAGTGACACTTACTGCCAATAATATGAATACAAAAACACATCCCTTTCCCAAATTTTCCCCCACCATTTCTAGTGAGTACCTCTTTATTTTTACGCAAGCTTGAGGATGATAACATATGCTTGTTGATGTAAGCTCATACTTCGAACGAGTCCCTCAGAGTACGTTTAACAAACCCTAGGAAGGAGTGGTTCGGTCCCATTATGGGTCTTTCGATGTTTGTTTAAAAAGTCCAAAGATAGAAAACTCGAAGGTTTTTCATGATTATAGAGTCTGGAAAAACACTCAAAAGAGAAATCTCTCAGTTCCTTTTTTGTAAAGTAGTCTGAAGAGACCGAAAAAGAGATAAATTATGGACTAACAAATGCTTTCTTCAAATACTTTAACGAGCATGAAAATAGCAAGATCGCTCGACAATCATTTCATGTTTAGAGAGTCTGAAAAGAGCTTAAAGAGGACTCCAGAGGGTTCCTTTTTTGTATAACCTTTATGAGACCAAAAAAGTGATAAAAGTGTGCTCGATCACGTTCTCATGTATTTACGAGCATGAGAACGAACAAAGACCAAGCTCTAGGTTTTGTCTAAAAAACCATAAAAAATAATTAAGCATGCGAAAAAATGAGAAAATATCTGTACTTCTTCGTGTAGACTTTAGAATCATTATATCTGCAAAAATTCGCACTCATAGGGCTATTAGGCATTAGGTTTAATGAATAAAACAATTATAAAAATCAAAAAATATGGTAAAAAGTAAATATAAGTGGGTAAAAGGGATTTTACCATAGTTATTGTGACTTTGCCAAGAATTTAGCCCAAAACCCCTCTTTTGCCATTGAATTTCAGTGCTCGATTGCGGAAGGTATAATCAACCATTTGGCGAACCGTCTCCATCAGTGAGGTAATATCCATGTCTTCTACCTTTTCATGGTTCAATTTTTTGTTTTCATCAACAAATTTCAAGTTTTTGAGTTTGTTTTAGGGACAGAACTTGCGCCCAAGCGTTCTCGGAAGCTAGCCATACGGGACCTGCAAGAATGCATGATTATCGTAGGTGGCCCCAAAGGCACCTGTGAGAACCTCGCACTGTGCAAAAGGGGCACCTGCGAGGGATGCAAAATGAAAATTTACTTTAATTTTTTCTCAATGAAAAATGTGCCAAGGCTTGAAAAGAGTTGTTGACCTTCTTCTTAAGGTTCTTGTGTAGGCATTTGACCATCACGATGGTTCTGGAGTGGCGCAAAAGAGATCATGAAGAGGATGATGCTATTGTCGGGAATGACTCAGGCACCGTTGCCACTCTCCAAGACTGTGGTCTTTTGAAATTCTTTCAGATCCCAGGTATGAGGGCCCAAGTCAGGCTGTTGGAGTACCTCGTTCACATGTGGGATGTGTACCAATAAGTATTCCATGTGGGGGTCCACACATTGTCCTTGGATATCAAGGACGTTTACTTCCTAATAGGACTATCATGGTGTGGGTACCACGCTATCTTTCCCATTAGCCGAGGTGGTGGGTTGCCTATGAGTGAGTATTTCCATCAGTACTGCGTTCCAGAGGTAAAAAGAAGCAAAGAAAAGGTGGCCATTTGGGGGGTCCAGGATTTGACCCTTTGCACCATCTTGTTCACCATTTCTCATATGGCTGGGAGCACTGCTCCACACATGGCTCTCCAAATTTTTTTTTAGTATTCCATAGAGTGTACTGAGCCTCGAGTCTTTAACTAGTCAGACGCAGTCCTTCATACCATAAAGAGGTAGTTGAAAAAATGCAGGAAAGGTGATCTGAAGAAATTCGGGTACCGATCACTTTTGGTGTCCTTCTTTCTTGAGAGGGTTCCCTTGCTGAGGTTGCAGGTCAAGTGGGGTTTACCAGCTCCAGAGGATCCAAGGATGTTGAGGTGGTGCAACCTCATGGCTCGACATGTAGCTGGGCCAATCATCAAATATAATGATTCATTCTTTGACTAGTTTTGGCCACAGATGCTCATGGTCGACGATTATTCCTATGTTGGGTTGGATTTCTGAGGGGATCTAGATTTGGCCCTACCTAAGGATGCTCAGTGAGGAGATCTAGGTAAGAAGTACACATTTTTTCACTTTTTAAATGTTTTTTGTGAGTTTTATCGTATGCAAATTTTTTTATGTTTGCCCAAGAACTGATCAAAAAATTCGTTTGAATGACATAGATGTGGGGCCTTATCAACCTATGGGTACCTCTCCTATTCAGTGATGAGGAGAGGTGGCTCTAGTGCCATGATGGGACGTTGAAGATTATGAGGCAGTGGAGCAAAACTTAGAGGGGTTGACTGTTGACATTCCAGACATGCTGATCGAAGAGGTCCCTCGACGTTATCAGCACCATACGATGGGCATGTCAGAGTCTATTGGTCAACTGCTTTGTAGGGTTGCCCGGGCAGTCGTATGTTATCATGAGAATCACCCGTGATGTTACTTTGTAGAAGCTACAAGATTCAGATTTTGAAATTTTGGTCCTTGGATAGAACATTTTGTTAAAAACTTTTGATCGTTATATACATATATACGGCTTCTACTAGCTTATCTTGTGTTATGTGATAGATGTGATGTGATTGGTTTATAAATGGCCCAAATTTTTATCTAATACATAGTTATCTAATGCATCAGTTAATGTATTTAGACATCTAGGAATATGTTGATACTTAATATAATCAAAATAACGTTCCAAGAGGCGAATTCATAAATATATCCGTAATAAAGTAGGACTTCGAATAGCATAGACATTACTTAACTGTAGTACTACTAGTTGCGAATCGAGTCGTACGACCAAGTGACGGATACCGAGAGAGATAGAATCAATCAACAATTCGATAACGACGCTATACTCTGCAATATTGTTGGTCTCACGACCGAGACACACACCTAGTAGAGTGATAAGTTTGTTTGTAGGGGCGTAAATAGCCCAAGCAACAGAAGCAAGGGTCCAAGTACTATGGCTAGCACCATCAGCAAAGCCAATGTGGGGTAGCGAAGACTCTGACATCTAGAAACCAAACACAATGTAACATAAGGGCAGAGACTAGATAATGAAAAAAGCATACTACAGTAACACACAAGAAGTATGATACAATAAAATACAAGTACTCATGCACAGCTGATCTTAGGCATAGTACTTCTTTAAGTACAACCCATTTTTGGGTTCACTCAAAGGGATACCATCGTAATCTAATAACTCGTAAGATCCTTTGTCCAAAACTTGTTTAACGATATAAAGACCTCGCCACATAGATTCGAATTTCCTGGCTCCTAGCATATCTTGATCTTGTTCGTAAAGGAGAACCAGATCTCCTTCGGAGAAAACCCGAGGCTTGACATGTTTTTCGTATTGGGCCTTGCCACGTTTCTTTTGGGTTTCTATGACTAGGGTGGCGTCGCGACAAGTTTCGTCTAATCGCATGAGATACAACAGACGTTCTTATTCGGTAAAAGTGTTTGGTAGGAGTTTGACGACTATTTTTAGGGAGGGTATTTCACATTCAATCGACAGGATGGCTTCTAGCCCATACACTAACCAGAATGGTGTAAACCTGGTAGCAGACTTAATAAACATCTAGTAAGCCCACAATGATGAAAGCAACATTATGTGCCAACTTGTTTTGTGAATCCCTATCATTCGTCGAAGCATAGTTATGAGAACTTTGTTAATTGCTTTGACTTGGTCGTTGGCTTGTGGGTAATAGGGCGTTGAGTTTTCATGGCGAAAACCCAACTTTTCAGTGAGTTCAGACATCATGAAGTTTCTAAAATGACTACCGTGATCAGTGACGATAGCCCGAGGAACACCAAAATGAGCTATGATGTAATTGAATATGAATAATGTTGTGGTATTTCCGGTGTTGTCAAATGTTGGCATCGCCTTGGCCCATTTAGTAAAATATTCTACAACTACAATAATGTATCCATGCCCCCCATCCAAGTGAGGGTGACATGTCATGAAACCGATACCCCATTTCACAAAAGGACTGATGGAGACCACAGGGTGAAGAGGAGAAGGATGTGACTGTATCTTATGGTTGTAGGTCTAGCAAGCGTGGCATTTTTGGACAGCAATTATACAATCATTAAATAAAGAAGGCCAAAAATACCCTGCTCGTAAGATATTTTGGGCAGTAGCATACCCAGACATATGACCACCACAGGCTCTAGAATGAAAATCATTTAAGGCTTTCTCGACTTCATCAAATGTGAGGCAGTGTCAAAAAACTGAGTCAATTCCACGACGATAAAGAGTATCGCCGAGGATAATATACTGACAGGCTTGGTAGCATATTTGATGTCGGTTAGTACTGGACAAATTGGGCCTGAAAGTCTGGATTTGGAGATATATGATGATATCTCCGTACCATAGAAAATCAGAACTAATGAGGAAAAGGGATTCATCGGGTAATGAATCGGCTGCTACATTTTCCGTTTCAGAGTACAGAAAGTCTCACATCAACTTGACAAAAACTAAGGATTTATTGGACTTAGCGCATTCGAATTCTAAGTCAAACTCCTGTAGTATCATGATCCACTTCGAGTATTTTCCCCCTAGCAGTTGACGGGTGAGAATGTGTTGCATGGGGTTGCAGTTAGAAATTACCGTAGTCTTGCGAGAGAGGATATAGTGCCGGAAACGTTGAACTGCTTGGACGGCTGCCAAGACCAGTTTTTCAACATGTAAATACTTGGTTTTGGTGGGCGTTAGACTTCGACTCAAGTAATATATAACATGTCCATCATGAGAATCATCCTCCTGGACAAGGACCATAGCGATGGTGTAATCCGAGGCTGCGAGGTAGAGGAAGTAATCGCGATTGTAATCGAGAGGGAAGAGAAGCAGAGCACGTGTCAGGGATAGTTTCATAGCTTCAAAATCTTTGTTTGCGATGGTATCCCATATGAACTCAGACCCCTTTTTGAGTAGTCGCATAAATCCAAGAGTTATCTCGGCATAGTTCGAGATGAAATGACGAAGAAAGTTTTCTTTCCCTTGCAAACTTTGTAACTGGTGAAGTGTAGAAGGAAGAGGGAGATTAAGAATCACCTCAACCATAAAAGGGCCTACCCTGATCCCTTGACGTGAAACGATAAATCCTAGAAGTCAGACGGATTCTATGCAGAAAATGCATTTGTGAGGATTCAAGCGTATATGGTAAAAATGATATCATAGGAAAATGGCTCGGAGGTGTATTGGATGATCGACCCGGCACATGGAATGAGCAGGTAAGTCATCAAGATATGGTTGCATGATGTGCTTGATATCATGGAAGGCATAATACATAGCGCACTAAAAAGTTGCGCCAGTGTTTTTTAGACCGAAAGGAAGTTTTCGATTGGCAAAAGTGTCCCAAGGACAAATAAAAGAGGTTTTATGTTGGTCCTCGGGAACAATATTGATTTGATTATATCCGAAGAAACCATCCATCAAAGATAAGATTTCTCTTCTGGCACAATCATTGACAATCTGGTCGATGAAGGGGAAAGGAAAGTTGTCTTTAGGACAAGCTTTGTTAATATCCCTATAATCAACGCACAAGCGGATTGTGCCCTATTTCTTGTCGATCTGGACAAGATTGGAAACCCAGTTAGTGAGAGCCACCGGATAAATAAAGTCGACTTTGAGAAGTTTCTCGACATCAAGTTTGATAGCGGTCGCTTTACGTGGGTGAACTGGACGAAGTTGTTACCGGATGGGTTTAGCGTCTGGGTATGTCTTAATTTCATCTATCACAATGTCGGGGTCAATGCCTGGAATTTCTTCATAGCTCCAGGTGAAGACGTCATGAAATTATTTGAAAAGTGACTCGTAGGTGATGATTTCGTTAAGGGAACATGAAGCTCTGATATGCACATTTTCAACAATTCCAGGTTTTATGGATATGTCAAGGGGAATGGTGGGTGATATATTTCTTAAGTTCCCTTCAGAGAACACATCGTGTGTGGACTTCGGAACGGTCGATGGGGTCAAGATCCATTTGTATCTCTCAATGGTGTGTTGTTCCAGTAAGAGGATGGAACGAAGATGCCCATCGTCCCAGGGGGTGTCTTCCATAACAGACATAATCATCTCGTCCTTGGGAAAATTGATGTGAAAAGGATCTGAATATGAATCATCAAGAGAGGGGGTATAAGGGGTTGTCTATTGAATGGCTTGATAGGTGGACTCGACCGGACTCAAAGGCATTTCATCATCGTAACGAAGATGATCGTCAGGGTCAGATACCATCCATGGGTCATGAGACGCAGGGATTCTGGTGGATATCATGTTGATCGAAGCGACAGACGGATATGGAACATCGGGCGGTGGGATGGGGAAGGTACCCATTAACAAATATTCTTTAAGAAGACCCACACCTATGTTCTCATATCCAGGGGGGGTTTGGAAATAAACAGTACGTTGCTAGTGCGTGTATCTGAGTTGAAGAAGGCTAATTGGTTGATGGTAATTACCTTTCCTTGATGTGGGAAATGTACAACATGAAAAAGAGTTGACACAACTGTGTGCATGGAATTAATCCAGCTACAGCCAAGCAAAAGATTTTAATCGAGAGGAGTGTCAAAGACTTCCACTTCAAATTGGACCATTTTGCCTTCTAATGTGATTGGCAACGAAGGGAGGACACCGTAAGGCTTAAAACTTGAGCCATTAAAGGCTTTGAGTGTGTTATGGGATTCATTCAAAGAGGGAGAGTCGATGGATTTCCAGTAGGTAATAGACATGACACACGTTGAGGAACCCTTGTCGATAACAGTTCTACAAATGTTTTTGTCGGAGACAATAACTTGTATTTGGAATGCGAGTTGAGGGGGTAACCTTGGAATGTGATATTCCAAGTCAAAAATTATTAAATTCATATCCGTAGGTTCAATTCCACCGATAGCTTTCAACAATGCCTTCCGTTGTGTAGGAAAACTTTGAAGGACTTCGAGGGCTGACATCGCGGATGGTGCTTGGGCCAAATCTTCAACAATGTTGTAGTTCTGGGTAGCACGGGCATGAGGATTGAAAGTCGATTTTCGAATGACACCCTTTGGAGGAGGGCGAAGGACTGTGTTGAGTCTCGGTCATTCAAGATGAAGAGGACCATTGGTAGGTGGAGTCGTAGGAGATGGTTGAACCAACGAAGGAGGTGTAGCATCAACCTTCTCTTTGGAGGGAGAATAACATTTGGCTCGAGTGGTAAGTTTGATGTCACTTTTCTTTGAATCACTTGTACACATTAAGACATAAGATGTAGTGGAGGGGGATGGTTGGTCATGAATGACCAATTGGGTTTGTTGTTGAGAAGGGAAAGGTTGTGATAGTATGGCTGGAGTGGGTGGTTTCGTGGTCCATTGAAGGAACTTAGTAACCTCGACACATCATGGACAATCCTTAGTGTAGTGATCATCACCATATATAAGACAAGGGAATTAGGGCTTGCGCTTATCCCTATCATCAACAGGTGGAGTTTTGGTTCTCTCTGCTTGCAAAGTATTTTTTTCCTCCTTATTCTTACCCTTTCCCTTTCTGGATTTGTTTTTACCGGCGGCGGTAGATTGGACAACATTTACCTCAGAAGTCTTTCCAGTGGGAGGGGTAGGAGAAGGAGCATTTTGAACATTAGAAAAAATGGGTTTGAGGTTGTTGCTAGAGGTGGAATGTGGTTGGGCATGGAAGGTGCCAATCACACCATCAGCTACATGAGAAGAAACAAGAGTATTTGAAGTGGTGGAAGGACGAGGTGCATTAGGGAGTAATTCATAAAGAGTACCCATTTGTGAGTAAACGAGATCAAGGTATTGAGCACGACTAATGGCCTATTCTTTCGTGACAACTCCACCCATGGCGATGTCATGAACGATGTCATTCACAAAGGATTTTGTGAACCACTCTACCAGCAAGTGATCGGGAAGTTCGAGTTTGATGAGACGTTGTCTTCATTGCCACTCATGAATGTGATCGAAGATATGAGTGGCTTTGTTTTGTTTGAAAGAACTCAAAATCACGGTCCCCATTTCGTAGCAGATCGGTAACTAGTAGTGGGTGACGAAATCCATAGAGAGGGTGTTGAAGTGGGTGAAGAAACCTCGTGGTAATTCTATATACCACTTCACGACAGAACCTGTGAGAGTTCGTTGAAAAAGGTGTAAACAAATAGATTCATCTATCAAGGAATTGGATGAGCACCAAAGGTGAAAAGTCATGACGTGATTGTTCGGTTCCTCTCCCACTTTGCCATCGAATTTAGGAATGTCAAACGGTAGCTTGGACGGTATAGCGGGCCATTGGGGAGAGTGAAGGATCGGATCATTTAAAATCCTCGACAGATCCGGGAGGTCCAGGGTGGCTAAGAAAGGTAATTGTCTATTCACATGTGGGTACTGGTGGATTTGGGGAGGGAGTCCCATCGGCAAACCAATGGGACCATAAACAGTATGCATATAATGCAAAGATCCAGGCAGATTCAGTGGTTGTTGTGGAGGCAAGTAACTCATAGGGTTGTACCCTTGAAAGGGGGCGTGGGGTTGAGCATTCGAGCCCCAAATAGGATTGGATGTACCTAGATATGGTTGGCCTATACTAGGGGGTATAATGGTTGTAGCTTGATGTTGTTTCCCCCCAGTCGATTGAGGATTATGTTGTTTTAGATGATTCCAATATTGGGCCAAGGATGGAGGTATGTTTTGTCCATAGGGTAGGGTCGGTGGGAGTTGTCCTCTAATCGGGGGTTGTGTGCCAATCGGGGGTTGTGTTCCAATTGGGATTTGGGTTCCAATCAAGAATTTCCCTACAAGGGGGGGTTGAATCAAGCCTCCTTGGTGAAATTGTCCACCAAGAGGAATCTAGTAATTTGGTGTGAATGATGGAATGGTGCCACTAGGATCAGCACCACCGATAGAGGATGGATAAGGTCCTCTGAAAAGGGGTGGAGGAAGTGTCAGAATGAAAATGGGAGGAGTGTGCCCAGAAGAAGTGGGACCACCAGAAGTTCTGGATGTGATTTTCATAGGAACGAGAATAGAGGCATTCAATGCACGGTACCCAGGTGGAAGTGTTGGGGTGATTCTGGGCAAAAGTGGTGTGCCAATAGGGTCTTTTCTAACCATGGTAATCCTAGCGTGAAGACTTGTAGTATCTGTGTAATGGATGATTTGTAAAGGGAGACTCAAGATGTGGTTAGCTCGCGGAGCTTGTGTACCAGGAAAATAATAAGAAGTAGTAAAAGGTACTGCATCTGGATCAGACGTTTCGGGGAACGTAGGTGAGACGGTGATATCAATGCCCGCTCCTGAACCAAAGAGATCCCGTCTAAAAATGATAGTAGACCAAAAAAGATCTTGGCCTTCAGGTCCTGGAAAAGGTCTAGTCAGTGATCTAGAAGACAAAACAGCTAAGTCTCCAGAAGAATTCACTCGCATAATACGTCTCTCAGAGTTGGGATGAAGTCGAAAGTCTTCTCGAGAATTGGAAATTCAGAATCATTCTAGAGAGTGAGTTATTTCCACTTGAGGAGTGGTGATGTCTTGGACTTCACTCTATTGAGGAGAGCCCTCCGGTGAGCTGGTAGGCAAGGGTTGAGAACCTTCCATATTTTCTAGGGGTAAGCCTTGCATTCTACATGAACGACGTGGAGGGTCAATTGTGAACGAGTTAAAAACTTATGAAGAAAATTATATGGTCAACTTGGGTAAACAAACAACATGCGATAGTAAACAAAATCTAGGAAACAACACCAAGCAAACAAGACCTTCTAATTCTAAAGTCACTAGTTGGTGATGAAGTCCAACGTCACAACAATGAGACGAGAAAGGGTTGGGCTAGGGTGGAAATGTTACGTTGAGGACCTGCTTAACGGACTTACGCCCTGGTGCCAGCTCCCACACATAATCATGGGTATACCCTCCAAGGATCCCGAGTGAGTTTGTCCAATGACGATTCTAGGTACCGTGAAGACTTGCCCCTTCACAGTCACCTTGTGTAAGACCTTAAGAAGATAGGCCACTAAGGTTACCACCAACAACAATAAATCCTGGGGGGATAGTCGACAGTCTGATCCACGTGCAAGGGCAGGGTATCTAGCCCAAAATCAACTTGAGAGGGTTCCACTCATCATTGTGGGTATACCTTAAAGTGACCCCCGTAATACGTGCAATATTTACACCGATATCAACAAAGCCAAGTGAGTAACTCTGTCAATACCAATGCGACCTCGGGTTTGACCCTTGTGTGAGAAGGGATTCCTAGAACAAAATGTTTCAAATGGAATTTGACACTCCTTAACACAAGATGCTATTGTGTGTTTTGTGCTTTGGAGAGTGTATCTCTCTGCCTATTCCAAATCTCTAGCCTAGCTAATGTTGGTGTAATAGAGTCCTAGAAAAAGAGTTACTAGTTAAATTTTAAAAAAGTTACGCAATATTATTAAAGACTGTTGTTACTCAAAGGAGACGGAAATGAAACCGATGTTGTGTGAGACTCTGACCCAACAATACATAGATAGGAATGAAAGATATTAATTCATGTTCGATGAATCCTATTTACAGGAGGGAAAGAGGAGTTTTCTGGAACAATCTTGAACTACGATATACAATCTTCCTTGAAATGCAATATCAACAAGTCACGAACAATGCCAATTCTCTCTTTGTTTCATTTCAACAATTGATTTCCAATATTTTCAAAATAAAAATTCTTTTAAAAAGAAAAATGCTTTTAACTTTTCAAAAAAAACCACGCAACAGTGGTAGAATTAAGGAAAACCAATAACTAATGACAAGCAACACACAAAACCCAAACCAATCTTTCAATGAAGACAAAAATGAAAAGTAGACAAGACTAGTCTTTTCAAATGAATGAGGGCAACAATTTTCCAAGCAATGGGCATTTGAGAAAGGCAATAAATCCCAAATTTTAAACCGATTACGGGATCCCAACCAAAAAAGCACTCAAATTCTAGGATCAAAGATTATATCCTTGATAAGAAGAGGTCAAGATATGACAGTTGAGAAAAAATGAACAAGAAGAGTCTTTGATTTTTGAAGACTGATCATTCACAAAATCTGAAGTCAAGAAACAATCAATCAGTGGCCCAAGAAGTTCTCTACAGACACATACAAATCTAGGTATCTAAGCATACAAAAACCTTAATCCCAAAATTTTGCAAAATGGGTTCACAGGCAAGGAATGGTGTACAGTGCGAGAATGGAGAATTCTCATAGGCTAGCCACAAGCAGAGTGCGAGAGGTTTGCACTGGACTGCACAGTGGGTTGCGAACTCAAGTAGTTCTCGCATGCAATAAAAGGGTTCAGTGTGAGAATGACTGAAACTAGGAAAAATTTGGAAAAAAGACAAAATTTTTGAAGGGACTTCTAGACCCAAAGAGTCTACCAGGGTCCCCTAAAGACTCAGAGATTGATAAAAATGAAAAAAGGTAAGGCAAGAGAAAATGGCCAAGGAAAAACACCAAAAACCACTAAAAAATGGGTTGCATCCCCAGTGGAGTCGCCAATTTTTTTATCGGACTAATCGGTAGGTGCAGACACTAACATATCTCCCTAGATCCACCTGGATCTAAAACAAAACAGGATAGGACATGACTCTTTCCCTAAGGTGTGATCATTGAATCTGCTAGTAAGGAGGAACAAGTGACATACCTTTGTATCGCTTCCTTAGGTCTCTGTTGCTCCCACTTCGCTCCGGTGCTCTCGTGAGGTCAAGTCCAAGACAACAAAAATCAACCAAGGTGAAGATAGAAATATATATTCAATGTAAACTCATGCATATGATCAAGGAATTACGCAATAAAGTAAGAATGACTTTATGGGAAAGGGACATGCCCCTGTATCATATTAATTGAAAGTAGAAGATACAATCTGATCGCCTTGATGTCACAAGCTTCCTTTCAGTAACCCTTGGTTCCAACACACACATTTACTCTATAATTGCATGAAGAAGATACAATTCCTCTTGATAGGCCAACTAGAGTCTCTAAGCTTCTATCTAAGAAGGGTTCTCCACACAATTCCTTCACCAATTCTTCAATTAATCTTGCTTAACCTTTTCCATGAGAAACCTTTCTATATATAGGAGAAGGAGAGATGGTTACATGGATGAGGATGATCCCGTCAAATCTGAGAAGTCAGTAAAATGACAACCATACGAATGCCAACTCATTTTCTAGAAGATTCCTTTCTATAACCCTCGAGATCTCTTCTCTTTTCCAATCTTGAAAACAGGTTCACACCCTGTGTATGGAGAAAATTGCGAGAAGTTTGCACCCTAAATGAAGGTGGCCTATGAGAATGAGGAATTCTCACACCCTAGGTCATATGCAGCCTACAAACTCACTTTGAAAATATGTTTTTTGAAGGAGACAAGATCCACTTTTCTCAAGAAAAAAGTCCTTGTTGGGAGCCTGAATACACCATTGTTAATAAATCACCAAGGTGACCAAAATCATGTGTAACAACTACCGACCCTTTCAACAACACCTAAGAAGTAGGCGATGTCTCACCCAAGGTAGAAGAAGGGGGGGTACAGGACGCAGGTGTCTGTAACCAAGATGGGACACAGATCAATGATAACAACACTTCGCAGAGTATTCTATTAACACTTAGAAGGTGATATGTGTTAGTTTCCTAACCTTAGTAACATTGCAAAACATACCCAAATATAGATCGACATAGTAACAATAAATATTAAGCACTTCAACCACTTAACACATAACACATAGTTATATCTAGCATTCATTTATCTTTAACATAGGTACAACACTAAGCATCAAAAGATCTATCTATCATACATAATAATCAAAGCACTGAGCATATTCATAACATAATCAACACAGCACAAAGCAAACCAAATACACAATATATACGTGGTTCACCCCAGTGTGGGGCTACGTCCACCAACTATTTCATCTTCTTTATTATTTGTCAATCTCTTACATTTAGCGACTCCTATGAAATAATACACATAGTCGAGCTTCACCTAGGACATGAGATCTACACACTGAACACCAGATCCTCCTTCCAAACTAGGCCAAGGCACAGAGCCAACTTTCTATCGAGCACAAAACCTTACACTTAAACATTATCTTGCACAATGCTAATTGAACTACTTGCACTTAGCCACTTCCCACTTCTTATCTACTTTTGTTGGCCCTTGGTTATGGAAATAAGCAAAGAACAAGGAATAAAAGACAAAATGCGAACTTCGTGGAAGACATAGTGACTATTACTGGGTTGAAGTGAGAATAGAGAAGAAAAGGAGAAGCGAAGTCTGAGAAAGAAATTTGTTGGTTGAGGAGATCGAGGATGACAGATCAGCAAGAAAGAAGGATCATGGACAACTCAGTAAGAGGAAAGAGCCACCATTAGATGATTTGGAGACCCTCATGAGAAAGAACGAAAGATAGGCTAGCGAATCCCTAAAAACGTGGGTCAAGTTGACCTAGGTTTTTAGATACCTAGGGTTTTGGTATCTAGGGTTTTGACACCTAGGTTTCGGCCTAAGGATGTCCTTGAGTGATTGTAATGTATAAATAAGAACCTATATGAGGGAAGAGGTTTGGTTCGAGTTCATTGGATCTAGTTGTATTGTTTTGACATGAGTGATTATTGTTGTGTGAGAGAGAAGAGTTGAGTATGAGAGCCTTCTGGTATTGTAAGATATTGAGTAGGGTGCGAAGATCAACCCTGCAGCTAGGTGCATTGGGAGGGGAGAGATAGAGAGAAGAAGAGAGAAGATATGTTGGCTACTAGCATAGATCAGAACTGTATGCTTTCATCTTAATATATCATAAAGTAGGGTTTTGTGGACGTAGCCCTAGAGAGAGGGTGAACCTAATATTAGTATAGAGTATTGGTTGGAAAGCTATATCTTTACTGATATACATGAGATTTTCCTTGGAGGAATCCATCAAGATCTATATGAGTGGTTAGCTAGGTTAGCAGATACCCAGTTTGAGATCAGATCTAGACCTCCTGTAATTTGGACATTAGCACTGATCAAGAAGGTTAAGAGAGTTGACAATGTCATGTCAAGAGAATTATATCACTGGTTTGATAGCACCATTGGGGGGTACATCAGAGACTTTGTTGTTGACAGAGTAGAGTCATATAGCCAAGCCAAGAGATATTTCTTCAAGTGACCCATAGGAAAAATTTTACATTTTCTGAAGTTGAGTATCAAGTTGCTATTGCATGAGAAGAACATCTTGAAGATACAGTATATTGGTTAGATTTGAAAAAGATAATGTTCAGGAATTCGGACAGTGACAACGATAGAGAAGCTAAACATACGCACAGTGGAAGAGCATTCAGAGAAGTTCATCTTGCAAACTTATTCAAGCATAACTACGTGGACGAGGGTTTCTATAGTGGGGAAGAGGCAGACTTGACGAACGAAGAGCATTCAGAACCCATTGGGACAGAGGAAGGGAAAGATAAATAGCTTCGTTGGGAAGAGACAGAGACTTCATGAACTGTGCAAAACATTGAAGTAAGTACTATTATCCCTCCTGTTGATTCAGTAGCACTAAGCAATTAGAATAGTCAAAATCACCTGAGTCCTTAGAGTACTATTACTAGTAGTTCAATATATACTCAGACAGGAAACCTAGGAAACCTAGGAAGACCTATGGAAGATGAGATGAGACTCCCTATCCTTAGGGGAGATTAGTTTTAATATCCTGATCAACATTGGTTCCTATGTGAATCTGTATGGAATATTAAGAATTTCACCATTGAGGTTGTTAAAAGAACCCAGTTTAGTACTACCCTAAGGGACTGCACACTGAGTTGGTACATGAAGCTTGTACAAGGACTTTCACATCCTAGGCCACTGAACGAGATCATGAATTCATTGATTGCAGAGTTCAAGAAACCCAATTCAGAGTCACAATGTATTATAGAGCTGAAAGAGATCAAGAAGAAGGTAGTTGAACCTGTTTGGCAATTTGATCAAAGATTCAAGACCTTAACAGGCTGACTAAATTTTCAGATCCCAGCTGAGAAGAACAAAGAGTGGTTCATTTTTTCCCTCTTACCACACATCATAGTTCCTCTGATGCAATAAAAGATTTCTTTGCAGGCTGATGCACTGGAGATCGCCATGAATTTTGAATCAACCCCTATGGGATAATCCAGCTTAGGTATGAGTCAAATATTGAGTCATCTAACTAGTTTGTCTCTGCAGGTTGAAGATATGAAGAAAGACAAGGGAAAAGATAAAAGAGAAGACATTTGGTGTGTCATATGCAGATCAGAAGGCTATGACTAGGAGCATTGTCCCTTATTCTATGAATACTTGGCCTCTAGAGCCTCGAGCCCTTTGAAGCAAGTCACCTTACCTGGTGCAAGGTATGCCGAAATAGACATCGCACTGGTGAGTGCTATTACATGAAAAAGTACATTCAGACTCCTACAAACTTATATTGCACATTATGTAAGTCTATGGGACATGATGATAGGGATTTTAGGGATTACGATCTCATGCATGAAAGGTCAAGAGATGTATACAAAATTCAAGGCGAAGTACAACAAGAAGGAAACACTATGCAATATAACTCCCCTGGGAGAGGAAAATTCAATCCTCGTGGTGCATTCAGAGGATGAGGACGAGGAGGGTTGAGGTTAAGGAAAGATCATTTGTTATAACAACACACAACCAAGACACCTCACAAGGGACTGTCAGAACCCTTGCACTACTTGCAGCTACTGAAACTCCTTCAAGCATGTTACTGAGGAATGTCCATCATTGCTAGCTAAGCTTCAGGAGAGAAGATGACCTCAGTAAAACCCGCAAGTGCAACTGATATATGCTGAAACTCGTGGAGAAGACCCTATAGTCATTGTTATTACTAGAGGAGGCATTTTTATAGGATAAGACAGATTGATCCAAGGAAAGACTATAGAAGACTCAGGAATTAGGAAAGCTGCAGAGAAGACCCAAACCTTTGATGCAAAAAAAGAAATAAAAATATTTGAGGAGGCAATAAAAGATTTCAAAGGAGACCAAGGATATTCATCAAAGACATGAACATAAGTAAGAGAATATGGAATGACTCTAGCATTCGATCAATCTACTTCACCAAAATAAGGAAAAGAGGTAAGCAAGATAATGGAATTTTTATGTAATTGCATTAAGTTGATTCAGGATGAGAGTGTTGCACAATAAATACAAAGTTTAATCAGACAATATGAGCTAGGAAAGAGTACCATTACTGAATAGGGAAGTACACCAAATCGCTAGAAGGACAAATAAGGAATTACACTTGAATGCTCAAATAGGAGAATATGATATAGACTATGTGGTCCTCGACTTAGGGTCGGAGTTCAATGTTATGATGAAGAAAACTTGGGCACTGATGGGAAAATCGAGGTTTATCTACTCCCCTATCAGACTCAGGATGGATAATCAGAAAGTTGTCATCCCCTTAGGACGATTGGAACAAGTCCTTGTGGACATCGATGGAGTAAGAACGTTTGTCGATTTTGAGGTAATTGAGATAGTTGATGATAGTTTTCCTTACCCTACTCTGTTAGAAATTGATTGGGATTCTAATAATTCCACCCTGGTTGATTTAAAGAAAACACATATGAATTTTGAAAGAGATGGCCCTAGGGTCATTGCACCCTTAGATTCAAATGAAGGTCAGTGATACACGGAGCCCATCAGAGAAGAAGACCATGCATATGAATTGGAAAACATATTCAAATTAACAGCTAGATAGTAGGATTACATTAATCCTAGGGCCGATGGAAACCTAAGCTGGAGAAGTGACAGCGCATGTTCATGAGACTTAGAAGAAGCATCGAAAAACTATAAAAATGAAATGTATGAAGTATCTACAAGAACATGTTCTAGATTAACGAGAGAAGTTCGTTGGATTGGCACAACAGTAAGTAACTTACCCACCTTTCATGGTCTGAATCCTTTAGAAACCTTCTTGTCGGAATTTGAAGAAAGTGTACCAATGCAACAAAGATTGTTGGTGATGGATGAGGCCCTGAAAGCAACCCCATCAAGATGGTGGGGGACACACAAAAACAACATTACAGAATGGGTACAATGTCATACCCTGATGACAGCACGGTTCTCAGCACAAGTAGAAGGCTTCAAAGTTCGGTATAGAGGTCGAAGTTGCCCAAAGGACCATGTGTGAAATTGTGAAGCAGCCTGGAGAAATATTCCTCAAGAGCAGTGGGTGCACAAATTCATTAACACGTTGGACATGACACCTATTAAATGGTACCTTCAAGAAGAGTTGTGCCTCATCACTACAAATTGGGAAGGTATGACTCAGAATTTTGTAACCACCTTCTTATTTGAAGGTCAACATCCTTCAATACATCAAACATTCCATATTGTAAGATAGAAATTATTCGAGGAGGCATCTAACCTCCCTTTGGAGCAAGAAGAGGATGAATGGACTTCGCCTCTCTAGAAACTACAAGGGTATTACAATATCAATGTTGATGAAGACGATGATCCAAGAAAGGTGAACATCATTGAAACAGAAGGCCAAAGAGATGTGGAAGGCCCGGGAGTTGAGTTACCATTCATTGGATATCCAATCAAGATTAGGAAAGTCAATATTAGAACAGAGCAGACACCAAATATTTCAAATGTTGGAGATTATTGGGATGTTGCCACTATTGACAAGATAATAGAATTACTGCATGAATATCAGGACTTGTTTCCAACCAAGTTCACTGATATGAAGGGAATTAAAGGGTCTATGGGAGAGATGAGGATCCCTTTGAAACCAGATGCAAGACCAGTCAAACAGAGACCCTACAAACTGAACCCTAAATATAAGGAGAAAGTGAAGATTGAGCTCGACAGAATGCTGGAAGCTGGGATTATAGAACCGGTGGAAGAATCAGAGTGGATTAGCCCTATGGTAGTGCAATATAAGAAGACAAGAGAGATCAGAATCTACGTCGATCTCAAAAAGATGAACGATGCTTGTTTGCATGACCCCTTCCCTACGCCATTCACTGATGAAGTGTTAGATAATGTGGGAGACCAGGAAGTATATTCTTTTATAGATGGATTTTAGGATACCATCAGATCTAGATTTCCAAGGAAAATCACCATAAGACCACATTTGCAATAGAATGTGGGTCCTATTAGTATATAGTGATGTCATTTGGATTGAAGAATGCCCCATCCATCGTTTCCAGGGTGGTGGTTGAAGCATTCAAGGAGTTTTTTCATAAATTTATAGAAGCATACTTTGATGATTGGACTGTTTTTAGTTTATTGAAAAAACATATTGAATGTCTAAGGCTAATGTTGGATAAATGCAGCCAGTGTCAAATTTCCTTGAATCTGAAGAAATGAATCTTCTTCTCACCATTTGGAGTGTTTTTAGGTCATATTGTATGAAACCAGGGATTGTTGGTCGATCCATCTAAAATTTCCATTATAGTTGATCTACCCCCTCCTACTTCAGTTAAACAACTGCGCACTGTGTTGGGACACACAAGATATTACAGGAAGTTCATTAAAGGATATGCCCAGATTACAACACCAATGGAGAATTGTTTGAAGAAATATTGTCTATTTAGTTGGACATAAGAGTGCCACCAGAGCTTTGACACACTGAAACAGAAAATCGTTATTGCACCTATTCTGGTTTTTCCAAATTGGAGCAAGGAGTTTCATGTGCATGTCGATGCGTCTTCTATTTCTTTAGGAGCAGTGTTAGAACAACCTAGGGAAGGATATATTGACCATCTGTTAGCCTTTTCCAACAAAAATCTATCCACTTATGAGATCAATTATACCACTACCGAGCCAGAGGGGTTAGCCATGGTGTATGTGCTACATAAATTTCACCACTACTTGTTGGGAGGACACTTTAAAATGTTTATTGAGAACTCCGTGATGAAATACCTAGTCAACAAGCCAGTGTTGGGGGGGGGGGGATATGCAAATGGTTTCTGTTATTTCAAGAATATGACTTTGAGATCATAATAAAGCTAGGAAGAATGAACAAAGGTCCTGACCACTTGTCAAGGTTGGAACATGGAGAAGAGCCCACTAGTTTGGAGGATACATTGCCAGATGCACAGTTTTTGGCCATTAGAAAGACTGATGACCACTTCACAGAAATAGTCCATTTCCTATCAACAGGAATGGCCCCTAGCCAGTATACAATTCCCTAGAAGAAACATCTAGTAGTGCGCATTGTTTAATTTTCACTTATAGATGGATATATATACAAGATGGGACCCTATGAGATACTGAGAATATGTGTTATGGAGGAAGAACGACCGATGATCCTCGGAGAAGCTCATGAAGTCATCATTGGAGAACACTATGCAGGGAAAGCAACTGCACAGAAGGTTCTTAGAGCTAGTCTTTGGTGGCCTACCTTACACAGAGATGCTAAAGACTATTATAGAGCCTACGATGTATGCCCAAGGGTTGGGAAACCTTATAGAAGAGATGAAATACCACTAGCACCACAATTGACCCTACAAGCATTTGAGAAATGGTCCATTGACTTCGTAGGACCTATAAACACGTCAGGAAAGCACACAAGAGAAAGATACATAATTATAGCAATAAAGTACTTGAACAGATGGGTCGAAGCAAGAGCAGTCAAGGACTGTAGTGTAGCTACAGTTGTGCGCTTCATATTTAATGACATCATAACTAGGTTTGGATGCCCAAATATCCTTATGAGTGGTCAAGGCATAGTACATTTCATAAATAAAACAATTGAATCCCTGACTAAGGAATTTGCAGTCTGCCATCAGAAGATAATGCCTTAGCATCCACAAGAAAATGGGATAGTGGAAGCATTCAATAATATCTTCGAGACAGTGCTGACGAAGATTTGTAGTGTTAACAGGGATGACTTGGATTTAAGAGTACCAGTAGTACTATGGACCTATAGAACCACTTGCAAGAAGCTAACAATGAAGACCCCTTTTAAGTTAGTATATGGTCTTGAATCCATTGTCCCAATAGAATATTTGGTACCAAGCCTAAGAATTTTTTCCTTTACAAAAATGAATGACACTGGCATTGTTCAAGAGAGGCTTTCACAGTTGGTCGAACTGGAGGAAGACATAATTGTTGCAAGATTTCATCAGCAGGTATAAAATGAAAGAGAAAAGGCCTATCATGATAGGCACATCATTTAGACAAGGTGATCTAGTACTAATATATGACAGTAAGTTCATCAAGCATCCTGGGAAGTTCATAATGCATTGGCTCAGGCCATATGAGATCACCTATGTTACAGAAGGAGGAGCTATGCAATTGAAGAACTTGAAGGGAGAATGGAAGGAAGTATTAGTGAATGGGAGTCAGTTGAATTTGTACTATGACAACCAACTACCTCATAAATCTAAGTAAAATCATAAGGAAAAGGTTCTAGGTACTAGGAGTAGTTGAAACTGGGTACCAAACACAGAAAAGACAATCTTCAAAGGGAAGGAGACAAGGCATAGAGTAGAAAGAAAAATATGCACTCCACAGCCTAAAGTTGAAGTAAAACAAAAAGATCAGATCTGAAGTTCCTTGGGACGAGTCACAGGTGAGTTTTGGGGTCCTATTGGCCCTTGGTTATGGAAATAAGAAAAGAAAAAGGAAGAAAAGGCAAAATGTGAACTTCACGGAAGACATAGTAACTATTATTGCATCGAAGTGAGCAAAGAGAATAAAAGGAAGAGACACGTCTGAGAAAGAAATTTGTTGGATTAGGAGATCGAGGATGACAGATCAGAAAGATAGAAGAATCATGGACAACTCAGCAAGAGGAAAGAGCCATCATTATATTCTTTGGAGCACTGCACGAGAAAGAAGGAAAGACAGGTTGGTGAATCCCTAAAAATGTGGGTCAAGTTGAACTAGGGTTTTAGACACCTAGGGTTTTGGTATCTAGGGTTTTGACACCTAGGTTTCGACCTAAGGATGTTAGTGAGTGATTTTAATGTATAAATAAGAACCTATATGAGGGAAGAGGGTTGGTTCGATTTCGTTTGATTTAGTTGTATTGTTTTGACATGAGTTATTATTGTTGTGAGAGAGAGAAGAGTTGAGTATGAGAGCCTTATGGTATTGTAAGATCTTCGGCAGGTGTGAATATCAACCCTACAGCTGGGTGTGCAAGGAGGGGAGAGATAGAGAGTAAAAGAGAGAAGATCTACTGGCTAAGAGCACATATCAGAACTGTATTCTTTCATCTTAATATATCATAAATCACAGTTCTGTGGACATAGCCCTAGAGAGAGGGTGAACCATGTATATGTTGTGTTATGTGTGATTGATGCTTTGTTCTTTTCATTTGATATACTCCTATTGCATTATTGTGTTAGATATGATAGATATATCTTGTTCGGTAGATCTTAGGAAGATAAAGAATACTAGATTGTTGTGTGTGGATCACTTCGAAACCACTTTACATTCCTTATGGTTATAGACATCTCTGTCTCACAACCCCCACATAGCTACTTCAGGTGAGACTCCATCTACTTCGTAGGTGTTGTCGAAAGGGCCAGTAGCTAGGGCTTGTTGGTGCGCTCTTGGCGGTAAACCCTGGGTCTGCCCCTGTGCCAACAACTTCTACCATACATTATTACTTATTTATACTTTTACAATCCCTTACAATAAGGCCTAATAATGGGTAAACCCCATGGGACAACATCCCATAACCCATTACCCTAAAGAACCCCTTACTGGGTCCACATAGCCCATAAAATAAGTGATATCCGTGATATCAGCTCTGCCTGGGTGCTCCATCTTCGACGATCCTTTCAAAGTCCAAACGTGGTCCAAACCTAACCAAGGTTTCCTCAAAATGTGGTCGAGGGCCAACATTTTGTATCCAAGGAGAGAGGATCCCCAAAGTCTCATGATCCAAAGTAAATCGAGACCATCTAATTGATAGGGATGCGGGTCATCTAATCGGAGGAGGTCTGGAGCCTCAGTTCTCTAGGAGAACAAGTGCACAAGGTGTACAAAGTTATCAAGACCAAAAGATATGAAGTCCTGGAGCACATCCCAGCCGTTTAAAAATAAGAAAAAGTGTCAGTATATCACGTAGTCCGAAGGCATAGTACTTTGGAGGGTTTGTGAAAGTGGAGCATTTAAGTGGGAAGCTCCAAAGGCTGGAGCACATTGTATTCTTCAATGCAGAGTACACGTGTCAGTGGATAGCTGAGTCTAGAAAACCAACCATCTAGGAGAACAAACGCTAGGAGGGGTCAAATCCCCCAAAGTTTCAAAGAGTGGCGTTGATCCTCACTATTCATCGGGAGGAGAAACATGGCGTCAAATATGGAGGTATGTAGGATAGACACTCTAGGAGAATAAAGGTAAGTAGGGTTCAATCTCTCTGAAGTCTTAAAGTCCGAAGTTGATCAGGACCATTTATCAGAGGAAGGACGCATGACAATAGATCCAAAAGTCCCGAGGTTCGACACTCTGGAGTAAGTAGAGTGAAATGATGTGTGAGGACTCATGAAGGCCCGAAGGGCAGAGTCAATCCCAGTTGTCCATTGTAGGAGGATGCATGGTGACATATCTAACAGTTTGGGGACATATCACTTCAACAAAATTTAATTGTCAGGCAGATAGGAAAAATACCCCTGATGTTCAAAAAGGAGAAATATGAGTCATCCATCCATCGGAGCTTGAGGACTATCGATTTAACACTTGGGTATATTCAACGATTAGGGAAATTTGTGGAAAAAGGATGTGGAGAAATTGTCGAAGCGAAAACTGCGAAAGATGCATGGAGTTGTCGATGTGGTGGTGGAATAGGAGTTGTTCGATCTGTCTTTTTGGCGATTGATACTTTGCGGGTGTTGTATATGCTGGTGCGATCAAAAAAATCACCGAAGCCCGAAACAATGGAGTTTGAGCCTTCAATCTTAGTGCTTGAGATTTGTTGATCTTCTCGCCTATTTGTTTTAGGTAGTTAACAAGATCCATTCATTCGAAGGAGTTGATGGATAAAAAAGGTAAATTTTTGAAGGCCAAAGTGCTAAAATAGCGTGTTATTCTTGGCACCTGGTCACAACCCTCGGTCTCATAAGGATTTGGATGGATAAAAAGGGATAGGGGACCAAAATTGTTTTCAAAGGAAAAGGGACTTAGTAAGAGCCTACAGGACCCAAAGAGCCAATTCGGCTCCTGATTTGAACGATCATAGACCAAGAGGTCGTGCGGACCCTAAGAAAGGGTGGGGTTTGCAAAATAAGGAACTATATTTTATAATGGGGGCTCAATAGGTCTTGGAGAGCCAATTTGGCTACTAATTTGAATGATCCTCGATTGGGAGGTCACACGGAACCTATGAGAGGGTGGGATTTGCATTAGTGAGACTTCTTCCCTCTCAGGAAGATGAAAATTAAAGCGGACTAGACTACATCGATACCTTTTGTTGGTAACTTGAAGAGGACCCTGGTATAATCACTCTGTGCAAACATTTCTTCAAGAATTCAACCATCATTTTTCATCCAAGTAACCACTAGCAAACCCATCTACATTTTGTCATTGTTATTTCTATGGTTTATGGAGAAATCACATAGCCCATAAGCTCGTTGAGAATTCTACCGAGTTGAGTCGATGAATTTCTATAGAGACTCCCTAGAGAGGTTAGGTGGGGCCCTGCTTGATGCATTAGGGGAATCATGCAAGGCCTCACTCGATTTTATTAGAACATCCAGTGAGGCCCAAGTAAACTTATTGGCTAAATTAGTCGTGCACCCCTAGGTGAGGGTTTTGATTTAGCAGGAAATGGCTTGGGGAATTTTTTACTGCTCGGTGTATGTTCTCTTTGTCTTATGGATGTGGGAAATTAGCTAAGTATGATTGATTGTAAGGAAATATCCCATGAGGCAGATGAATATGTTCCATAAGGGGATAATATGACCTTGACATCTCGCTGGGAGTGTGGGATCCTTAAGTTATTTTTTTGTCCATTGTTGGTCTCCCAGGAATATTTACTGGTCTGGTACTGGCAGTCTAACCAAGACTGTTTCATTATCCAAGGAAAGTTTATATAGGTGAACATTGATGACATATTCTTTTTCACTAGATTATCGTGGATAATATTACCATTCTAAGTTTATTATTCACCAAATCTGTATGAGAGGTTGGTTATGGGTTTTATTGAGGAATTATGTCGATTTGGTTTGCATAAGACGAGTGTCCAGATCCCTATTCATGATATAGTATATATGTCACTCAATACCATCCTCTTTTACATCACCTATACCTCAGGATCAATAACCCATCATTTGGCATCGAAGATAAAAATTAAAGTGGATCTAAAGTTCTTAGAGCCTACCATATTCAACGGGTGCAAGGGGGTCCTCTATAACATGGAAAACCAACTGAATCGTTGCAAGAGATGGAAATAGAAGCAATATGGGTATGGATCCCTATTAGTGACTATCTTTTTGGACTGTGTGCATAATTTGATTATGAGGATGGTGATGGGAGGTTCAATTCGCTCAAATCAATGGATCACGTATTGGGCCAATTACATAGTGAGGATAGGATATCGTGGGAACAACATCAGGATAGCTATGGGATTGGGTTCACCATCTGGTGGCATTGCTAGATTGTGAGAATTGAAATTTCCCATATGTTGGGTTGGAACTCCACCAATATCTAGATTTGTTGCTTCCCCCAAGCAAGGAATGGGGCCCCACAAGTAAGTGTGTTTTGGATATTTTTTCATATTTCCATTTTTTGGTATTTTTTCATATATAATTTTTTTGGTGGGTGCATACTGACACAATTTCATGTTTTATAGATGTAGGAATAGAGCATTCAGAAGGGTGGGGTTGAGATCATCTCAATAACATTGATGAGGAGTTGTCAAGAGGGGAAGGAGGTCATAGAAGTGAAGAATTGTGTCATGTATGGTGTAACCTATAGTGAATGAACATGTGATTCCCCCCTACACCAAAGAGAGATGTGTATGTGCATATGTGATGACGCTTTGAGAGTGTTTTCTGACCCTTTCACTAACTTCTCTGGAATATGGATCAAGAAGTGTTGTGCTACCTTTTACATGAGGATTGAGTATCCAACGAAATCCCTATTTTGTACTACACATACATATTATCTGGTTGGCATGTTTATGTATTAGAAGACCAATAGAGCAAAAAAAATTTTATGCACCATTTTTTTGGATGTCATCACACTTAATCTATAAATACATGCTTTGTTTCGGCCACTCCCTGTGGATTTTCAAATGATTTGAATGATGACGCATGTTGTATGTACATGCATGCTTAAAGACTTAATTTTAATGATAAAAATTCCAATCTAACACGTAGTTAACTAAAAAACCAACCAATGAATTAGAACTTCTTGGGACGTGGAAATATTCAATATGCTCAAATTAATGTTCAATAAGACACATCCTCAAATACTTACGCAAAAGTTTAGGATGTCTAACGCTACATTTGCAATTGAACTGAGAGACCACAAGTTGAGAATTCAATCTAATAACTAGACAGTGAATGCCAATGATAAGCACTTCAGACAATAGTTCAATGATGACACTATATTATGCAATATTATTGGTTTTAGGCTCAAGGTAGACACCTCCTAAACTCACAAGCACATCACTGGGAGAAAATATCACCCAAGTGATGGACATAATATTTTGGGTACTACAGTTGAAACCATCATCATATCCCACATAGACCGAGGAGGATGATGACATCTGCAAATCCAGCATAAAGAGTGATAAGAAGCTAATTGAGAAAACTAACATATACACAAAAAGAAAAACACACCACTCCAAAACCAAGCAAAAACACACCTATGTACAAAGAATCATGTTTCCATATGGCCTAATCATAATACTTCTTTAGGTAGAGCCCATTACAAGGCTCCAAAAGTGGATTCCCATCCCATTCCACAAGCTCGGAGGCTCCTCTCTTCACGTCATGTTTAACAATGTAAGGACCATGCCAAAGGGGTTTAAACTTACCTTATCCAAAGGTTTCATGCTCTTGTTCATAAACCAACACCAAGTCACCCTACAAAAATATGCGAGTATAGACAGATTTTCAATACTGAGGTTTGATGCACTTCTTGTGTGTTTCATTAGCCAAAGTAGCATCATGAAGTTGTTCTTCAATATGGTCCAAGTACAAGATATGTTCCTCCTTAGAGGAGGTCTTTGGAAACAATTCTATGGAAAGTTTTAATAATGGGATTTCACATTCAATTGGTAATACTGCTTCTAGACTGTAAACAAGTCGAAAAGGGGTAAATCCAGTGAAATGTTTGGTAGAGGTATGGTAAGTCCATAATGCCAAAAAAATCATAAGGTGCTAGTTGGTCTTGTGTGTCCCTAAAATTATTTGGATCATTTTCTCAAGGACATGATTGATGGCTTCTACTTGACCATTGGCCTAAGGGTAATAGGGTGTCGAGTTCTCATGCCAAAAACCCAATCTTCGAACTAATTCATACATCACGTTGTTACGAAAATGGTACCCATGTTTCGTCACTATGGTATTTAGAACACCAAACCTAGAAATTATATGATTGGATATGAAAAGAGCAGTAGTGGTGCCATCATTAGAAAAGTTAGGCAAAGCCTTATCCCATTTAGTGAAGTAGTCAATGGCCATGATGATATATCCATGACCATTTAAATTCGAGGTAGGCTTACATGTCATGAAATCAATGCCCCACTTGGAAAGGGGTCGCTAATCACCATAGGATGAAGGGGGAAATATGTGTGTGCATATTATGAGTGAATATTTGACCAAAATGGAATTTCTAGACCAAAATCATATAATATTTAAAGATCGTGGGACAAAAATAGCCAGTGAGTAGTATTTTCTGGGCAGTGGCCAACCCAAAGAGATGTTCACCACATGCCCCCACATGGGATTCATTCAAAACTCTTTTAGCTTTCTTTTGGATAAGGAAATAATGTAGAATCAAATCAACCCCACAAAGATACAACATGTCATATACAATAAGGTAGTGTCTATCCTGATGCCTTAGACGTTGATGTTCATCATGGGAAAGATGAGGATGAAAAATGTTGAGTCTAGAGGTATACCAAGACTTCTCCATACCAAGAGTTAGATGAGTCAATAAGGAACAATAAATCATTATGGAAGTATTCATTAACCAATGTTTCCTCATCTGCTCGAGGAATTTCAAACATCAACTCCATGAAATCCAAGGATTTCTTAGGCTTGGATGAAACAAAGTACAAGTCAAACTCTTGGAGGATTATAATCCACCTTGAGTACTTTCCCCCAATGATCTGATGGCTAAGGATGTGTTGAATTAGGCTAGAATCATAAACTACAGTGGTTTTATGCAAGAGGAAGTAATGGTGTAACCATTGGACAACATACACTGCCACCAAGTAAAAATTATCAACATGAGAGTATCGAAGCTCGAGACCAAAAATTCCCTTGCTAATATAGTAAATGATTTACTCTAGTTGAGAATCATCCTCTTGGATGAGCACCATGCCAATGGTGGATTCATATGCCATGAAATAGAGAAAGAAATATTGAGTATAAGAAAGAGAGCTCAATAAGGGACTTGACATCAAGGCCTTTTTCAAGGTGTCACATGTTTGTTATGCTTGGTCGCCCCACACAAAAGGTACACATTTATTCAACAAGTCCATAAAACCTTTCTTGATCTTGACATTATTGGAAATGAATCTACACAAAACATTTTCCTTACCTTGCAAACTTTGAAGTTGGATAATGGTACAAGGAGGAGTAAATTTGACAATATCGTCAACCTTCAGGGGATCAACCAAGATCTCGTACTTGGACACAATCAAGCCTAGAAATCTCCTAGAAACCACACAAAATATTCATTTATCTGGATTCAAATGAATGTTGTAATATCGACATTGGAGAAAAATGCTCGTAAGTGACCAGGGTGATCCTCACAATGTTTTGATCAAGTAGCCAAATCATCTAAGTAAGCCACTATGATATGTTTGATGTCATGGAAATCATGTGACATGGCCTACTGAAAAGTGGCTCCAACATTTTTAAAATAAAACAACAGTTTCCAATAAGCCAAAGTACCCCAAGGAAAAATGAAGGCAGTCTTTTGCTAATATTTCAGTTTTATCTAGATCTGATTATAGCCAGAGAAACCGTCCACGAATTAGAATATCTCATTATTGACACATTCATAGATAATTTGGTCAATGAATGGGGTTGGATAATTATCCTTTGGACAAGCCTTCTTTAAATCCCTATAATCGACACAGACCATAATAGTCCTATATTTTTTAGTGACTAAAACGATGTTAGAAATCCATTTGGTCAAGGGAAACAGATAGATAAATTGTTCATGAAGAAGCTTCTCTACCTCATCCTTGATGGAAACAACTTTATTTGGGCTGACTAGCCAAACCTTCTGTCAAACTGACTTGGCTACGTTATACATTTTGATCTCATGTTCAAAAATCTGGGAGTCAGTGCCATGCATTTATTAATAGGACCAAGAAAGAACATCATGGAATTATTTGAATAGGGTTGTGTATATTTCAATTTTTTACTGTGAATAGTCAAAACCTATTAGGATTTGTTCCATGACACTTGGCTTCTCATAAATGGAAATGGGTATAGTTTTCAAAAAAAATTCCAAGTTCCCTTCTAATAAAACATCATGAATCGAGATGGGAAACTAGGACCATTGAACATGGCAAGTGGCACCAGATTTTTAATTTCATCCTCAAACTATTCCAAATTAGGGAGGAAATATGCTCAATGATGCAAGTCCTCTCTTGGAATATCAGGTGAATCCAAGACCTCCATGACAACTTCATCAAATGGAAGTTCAATAACGAGGAATTTATTTGAAATATGAAGAGGATCGATGGCCCAAGAGGGCTTGCGATACTGATCAAATTCTACATCCTGAAGGGAATCTAGATCAGATCCCATGTGTAATACCCCAAGGCCAAGACCTTGATGAATTGTAATGATGTTTAATGAATTTTGTAGGCTAGTGATCCAAGTATTTATAATTTTTGAGCCTTATGTGTTTATCAGGTCGGAGAGCCTAGATGCTAAGGAAAGTGACCCTATTTTTGTATATGTAATTACGCATATTATTAATAAAAATACATCATTGTGTTTACAACAACCATGAAGAAAGAGTTATGGGGGAATAAGATCCACAAGGAAGGGAAAGGGAAGAAGGATGATAGGCTAGGAAAAAGGGGCTAAGCTTGGGAGCTTATCCTAAGGGAATATTATAATGTATTTCCTAAATTACTAAAGTTTGGGAAAAACCCCAGTTATCCTAAGTTTCTTTAGGGAGAGGAACAAAACTCCAAGTGGAGAGGAAAGAGCTCCATGAGAGACAAGTGTCATCCATGACGCATGCAAATTTATGTGGGGGAATTCCATCATTGTCGAGGTTAGCTCTCACCATTCTCACCATTCTAACATTCTATCCATTTTTCCTCACGAATTCACTCACGATTCTGCCCATTCTTTGCACCCATACTCCCATGCACTGAGCAAGAATGCAATAAATATATTTCCACCATTGTTGAACTCTTTTTCATCGTGAACCTTTATACCTTGCTGAGTCGTCCCTTCCCTTACCCGAGTTTACTAGTGTGGTTACCTGGTTGATTTAAGAGATGAATAGTAGAAATAGGTTGTCAGAACTATGGTTTGAAGAGGCAGGTTGCCAGGCCCAGGGGTTGAAGAAGAAAGTTGCCAGGCCTATGAGAAACTCTCTCCAGGTGAGAGATATTGTTGGGGAAGTGATTTCTCCTAGAGGGATCCCAACAATAGCTACAGAGCTCTTAGAATTCTAGATCCATCCTATTTTTGAAGCCCTAGAAGGGAAGTGAAGCAGTCGATGGAATATGGAATAGTTAAGGTGTATATTCCCAGGGTGGGACATGCATGTGTGGATTGAGAGTCTGTGAGTGGTGGGAATAAGTAGGATCCTTGGAGGGAATCCTTCTTGTTACATTATGCAACTTTCTGTAGCCTCATCCTAGCCTAGGATTTCCTTTACCCTGGGTGGAGTTTAGTCCCATCTCAGGGGTGACCCACTGTTGATGGCTTGGAGTAGCATGGTCTAAGGATGGGAGGTTCGTGGAAGGTCTGCATGCAATTGGTGGTATTATTGTTGGCCCTTGACCAATTTTTGAAGAATAGTTGGTCATATATGACCGTTTTGTGGAGTGCGACAGCTTGCCAAAGATGGAGCGCAATGCAAAGTAGAAATTAGGAAAACTATACCTATTTTTGGGTCCCTTTAGGGTTTTGGGTTGGTGTAATGGGAAAGGGATGTCGGCCTATGGGTTTACCCACGCTTAGGACCATTTTGTAATCTATAAATAAATACTTAAGCAATGTAAGTAGAAGACGGTAGTACATCTATGTGATGTATAGCTAAAGGCTTAGTTCTAGTAACTGGATCTGTTTGATCAGATGTATATTGTAAGTGATCTATGCATGATTGTAAGGAGATTGAAAATCTCAGTGTAATTGTTGTAGTTTTGTGCTGAAGTGAAAGGAAGAAGGATCTAGCGAGCTATGTAGATCTTCTGTCCAGTGCGAAGTAAGGGTCATTGAAGCTCTATGTTGTAATCGCTTAACCGAGATAATATAAATAGTAAGACTTTGTGAACGTAGCCCCAGGGTGGGGGTGAACCACGATAACTTTTTGTATTGTTCTATGTGCTTCAACCTAATGTGTTTATCTCCTTCTCAGCTAATTTCTTGATGTGATTAAATAGATTTATTTATTCTTTGTGCTTCTGAGATAGGAATGAATGTTAGATCTGATATGTACGATGCTTAGTGTCTGATCTAGTGAATCCAATCTATATTCTTGTATCTAAGTGATGAGTCTTCTTGAATCTAAATATATACTCTGATGCTCAGTGTTAACTGTGAAGTGTTGTAAGGGTTGAATATTGATAGATAAACCTTGCTAGATAATTGCTAAGTGCTATAATCACAGATCTATGTCCTAGCTAAGGTTACAGACATATGAGTCCTGCAACCACCCCTGCCTCTACCTCAGGTGAGACTTCATCTACTTTGTAGGTGTTGCCAAAAGGGCCGACAGATAGGGGTTTTTTGGTGTGCTCTTTAGCGTTGAACCTTGGATCTGCCCCTTTCCCAACAAATGGCTCTGTTGCCGAGACCTGAAACTGTGATTGCTAGGAACTAAAGAAGAAAAATATTTGTGAAAAATAAGCTCTGTGCGTAGATCTATTTCCCTAGTGCACAGTATTCTACTTGACCTATGAAGATTTGTGTTGAGAAAGAAAGGTTAGATCTGAAGGAAAGAGGTCAGATCTGCAAGAAAAGAGGTTGATACTGAAGAAAAGAAGTGAGATCTGAACACTTGTGCCCTAAGAAAGAAATTTCTACATAAAAGAGGAAAGATCTGTAAGCTCTAGCCTCTAGTAAAGGTAAGAATAGTTCAAGTTTTATATCTGAAAGATTTGTGCCCCGTGGAAGAAAATATGTGAAAATTTTTACTTCTAATGTATAGATTTAGGTATGCTTGATTGTCTCAGCTTAAAAACTAGAACATTGTTAGATAAAATAAAGTTTGATATGAATAGAAATAGTGAAAGATATGTTATACCTATGCATAGAAAGAGTTTTTGGACTAACCAATGGATGCAAGACCTTATAAAGAAACTT
>JZKD02S1591957.1:164219-175806 GCA_000966675.3 Picea glauca
ATTGTTAGATAAAATAAAGTTTGATATGAATAGAAATAGTGAAAGATATGTTATACCTATGCATAGAAAGAGTTTTTGGACTAACCAATGGATGCAAGACCTTATAAAGAAACTTTTGCAGGCTAGCCCTTATGATCCTAGCACGCAGTGCAGAAGAGGTTGGGGGTCATTTAAAAGAAAGAGAGGATTAACTCTTTGCTACAATTGCAGAAGACTAGGACATCTTGCTAAGGAATTCCCTAGGAGAAACCCTATAGGCCTCTGTTGTAGAGCTATGGACCATGAAGTATTGGATTTCCCTAAAATGATTGCTAGAATTGAAAAGCCGAATATGGAATAGGCAAAATTTGAAGGAGATCGAGAGACTAAAATTATAAAAGAACCCCAGAAAGAATCAAAGATCATGTTACTGAAAATAAAATAAACCCTAGATGACCATAAGGATGACATTTTGTCAGAGATCTTCAAAGAAAAGGAGAAAATTGAAGTAATAATAGGAGACTTTGACATTGACTGTGCTCTGGATGAGGGAACGCCAATGAAAATTATGACAGAAAGCACTTGGGAAACCCTAGGAAGGCTTGCTCGGCTCCTTTCACTAGGCACCATCATATTGTTTAAAGGAAAAATGGTAACCCTATGTGGTAGAATTACCCAGAGAGCTATGAGTACCCATGGAACTTCGACAGAGGAAGAATTCAAAGTTATTAAATTTATTGAGGACCACGCCCCATTTCAGGCTTTGTTAGGTAGGATCTGGATTGAAAAAGACCAGATCTGAAGAACAAAAGAAAATGATGCTCTAGAACAGAAGAAGCAAGAACTCATGGAATTTATGTCTAGAAGGATCTCCCACTTGATGAAAGAACAAGAGGACAGACCTAAGACATTGAACACCAGGGACTTGGGTATCAAAGTTATAAGAGCATTAGAGAAACCATAGAATATCGAAATACCTAATCCATATGATGAAGGAGTATTACCTTTGGATCTGAAGAAAGAAACTAAGCAATGCGAAGTGACTATGTCAAGAGAAGATAAGAATCATAATGGAAAAAGGATGACCGAGACAAATATTACTAGGAAAAAGGCTAGGAAGCTAAGTAAGAAGAGGGACAAAATTGGAAAGTTACAGAAGACTCTAGAGGAAACTTCATAGTAGGAAAAATCACAAGAATCGAGCTTCGCTGGGATATCATAACAGTGACCTATGGCACTTCGCCATGGCAGATAAATATAGCCATTGGAAGCCAATATAATCATTCAACTTCCACTCCGAATGGGTTGAAATGCCTTAATGGATCACTACTAGACCGTTAGACTGCACCATATGGATAGAACATCAATTAATTCAGCCTCTTATGCATTGCAAGCCGACCATTGCTAAGTTACCCTACTTAGTTTGTCTCACCATGAATCGAAAATACTTTCGCTAAATGAGAATTTGAGGCTGAAACTTGAGATTACTTCACCCTATGATCATTTCCTTTTTCCCATACTGTTCATCGTAGTCTCTGAATTCATTTTCACACCTGAGCTAGTGGACCCAAGCTTGTATGTCGGATGAGCTCGATGTGGTTGAGAAAGTAGTTGAAGAATTTTTGATTGACTTAATGGCTGAGAGAGTCATGTCAGAAAGAAGGATGTATGAAGGTGTGCAAGCATCATCAATAGGAGGAGTCCAAGCTTATCCCTCCACTACTCATGGAGAAGGAACTTCCAGAACCATGACCGAGACAAGAACAAAGCACAAAGATGATATTGCAAATGCCAAGATGATTCCACTAGTTATGTCGGTTTACATACCACCTTTGAGCGGAAATATTAACCGAGACAGTGTACCTAGAGACTTTGATTACATCTTGATCACTGTGTATCTTCTGAAAGTGATGCACACAGTACGTGTTGACTAGGATACGCTCGCAGCACTAAAATTTAATGATTTTAACCTTGGAGATCGCAAAACCTATAGCATGTTAGTTCTGCACAAGTACTTAACCAAGACCAAAGGTAGAAATCCTAATATTGTCCTACAGTCCTAGACCCAAAACCTCGTGCAGTCCACACTGCTCAACGTAATGAAGATCCCTCACTTCGGCAGATACTAGGAAGTCAACGCATGTGTCAAGTTGTTGTTGTCTTGCTACCATGACGGATACTTATGGTTGGACCACCGCATCACTATGGATCTGACTCTGATCAATTAGATCATGAGGCTTAGCATGCAAGGCCCCGACCCACAAGAATTTTACCCAGGAAAGACCTTAGACCGAGCACTAGCACAGTGGATAAAATAAACTTATGGAGATGTAGAGAAGGGTACGCGAGGCTACAAGGTATCCTCTATCCAGAGTAACACAGTGCACCTTTCCTGTTAGTTGATTGTGGGCAACTTAGTTTGTAATAATAGACCAAAACATGTGCTAGTTTCGTATTTGACCTCATAGAGAAGTGCTCCAAGGGACTACAGATGAATTGGGCATAGTATCTTGTAATCCAGTTAGAGCTGGATTGCAGAAGAGCGCAAAAACAAGGGTATTAGTTCCACTTTAGTTGGTTTCTCATACTCATCGCTTTCATCTCTTGGAAACTGCCAGAGGGAGCCACGTTTCTAGAGATCGAACCTTTCGAACCACTAGCTGCAAAGTTTTGTATGTTGTGGTACTCCAGCGACATGAAGAAGCAGTGGCAGTCCAATGCTGTCTTCCACGCCTATTTCAACCAACTAAAGAATGCAATTCAGTCTACATCGCAAATCACCCCAAACGTATTACATAGGTTTAGACCTTTGATGAAATTCAATGCGGACTGCCACTTCACCTATATTATCGTGTGTGGTGATGAGCATAAATAATAGCTCCAATCCTACTACAAGTTGATAGAATATGACTTGGAGGAGATTACCAAGGAAGGGTTAGCGGACCTCCTTGTTGCAATGGACCCCGCAGACATGTTCGATGAGGAAAGCCTTGAAGCTATGCTAGATACACCTGGGCCAAGCATGACTAAGAAGGATGATGAAGTTGAAGATATCACTAGCACATCCACGAAAACTATTTCGATATCACCTGTGTAGGGAGGTGATGGTGACGAGATAGGTGACACAGAAGTTGAGAAAAACAAAGGCGAGGTTACTCCATCTAGAGGGGAGGAGGATCCCTCTATGAAAATAAATATTACACCACCAAAACCTTCCTCCTGAAAGAAAGCTAAGGCCACCCAGACCATGCTTAAGCTACCCTTACCATGTATGACTTTGAATTCTTAATTGATGTGCTGAATGATGTTTCACTAGAGCTCGTAGAAAATCAAGAAGTAAAGCAGAAGGAGATATTCAACTGAATCAAGGGAGAAGTCCAAGAAGTGTAGCAGGCACTCCAATCTAGCCAAGCAGTTTCTATAGTGCCCTTGATAAGAAGAACATCAGGAATAGGCAATGATCCCACTCATCTACACCAGATCGTTGATCAAGTCGAAGCTCACCTTCAATGAGCTCAAGAAGACATAGAACAAGACACCCAGGCTTTGATGCAACAACATAAATCACTTCTAGAATAATGGAGTGAGGCAGAATGGGAAAATATTGCCCTGAAAGCGAATTGGGATGAAGAAAAGGAACAGTTGCTAGCAGAGAAACTTGAAGTACAGGAATGGGTTCAAAAATCACTTCACTCTATGATTGTCATAGAAGTGAAGATGGAAGACCATCTCCCACAGCAGGTGACCCAACTGGAAGAAGTAATCCAACAACTCCAAAAGGGCATCATAGATCTGGAGCTCTGCACTGTGCCCGAGACCCCCCAAGAAATAAGAGATCTAAGAGATTCCATTGCTCGAAGTGCAGTTGGTTGATTAAAAACATTTTCCCTAAAATGCAAGGAGCTAAGTGCTAGAAGTGCCCAGACTTATGAAACCCTCGTAGAGAATCTAGAATTGAAGACATTAGAGGCACAACTCCAAGAAGAAAAGAAGCATGTAGACATGCTATAGGTGCAAATAAAGACTTTGAACCTAGTTGAAAGAATGAAGAGGTTCACAAAACAGTGCATAGCTCAACAACAGGTACATACGCTGTAAAGTAAAGTGATGGAATTTTCCCAACAACTTCAACCAATCCAAGAAAAGGCATTCCAACTGTTTGTTGAACTTGAAAGCTAGGGATGTAAACTCGAATAGGTTGTCATCACTGTAGAACAATGCCTAGAAGGACTTCTCAATGACACAGTGATCCAATAATTCACTGAGCAAGAGGTTGTCGCATTGCAGCAGGTCGAAGAAGCTCGAGACAAGCTCGAGGCATTTGAGGTGGAGTTGATCAGACCTAAGTGACTCGGGACGAGTCATAAGTGAGTGTTGAGGGCTTGTTGGCCCTTGACCAAGTTTTGAATAATACTTGGTCATATTTGACCATTTTTGGGACTGTGACAACTTGCCAAAGATGGAGCGCAATGCAAAGAGGAAATTAGGGAAACTAGACCTATTTTTGTGTCCCTTTAGGGTTTTGGGTTGATGTAACGGGAAAGGGATGTAGTCTCATGGGTTTACCCACACTTAGGCCCATTTTGTAATTTATAAATAGATACTTAGTCAATGTAAGTAGAAGATGGTAGTACATCTATGCGATGTATAGCTAAAGGCTTAGTGCTAGTAACTGGATCTGTGTGATTGGATGTATATTGCAAGTGCCCTGTGCATGATTGTAAGGAGATTAAAAAGCTCGGTGCAAGTTGTTGTAGTTTTGTGTTGAAGTGAAAGGAAGAAGGATCTAGCAAGTTGTGCAGATCTTGTGTCCTATGTGAAGTAAGGGTCATTGAAGCTCTGTCTTGTAACCACTTGACCGAGATAATATAAAGAAGAATACTTTGTGAGCGTAGCCCCAAGGTGGGGGTGAACCACAATAACCTTTTGTATTGTGATCTATGCTTCAACCTAATGTGTTTATCTCCTTCTTGGCTAAGTGCTTGATGTGATTAAATAGATTTAGTTATGCTTTGTGCTTCTGAGATAGGAATGAATGTTAGATCTAATATATAAGATGGTTAGTGTCTGATCTGGTGAATCCAATCTATCTTGTTGTATCTAAGTGCTAAGTCTTCTTGAATCTAAGTATATATTGCGAACCTTTATGCTAACTACGAAGTGCTATAAGGGTTGAATATTGATAGATAAACCTTGCTAGATAATTGCTAAGTGCTATAATCATAGATCTGTGTCCCAGCTAAGGTTGCAGACATCTGAGTCCTACAACCACCCCTGCCTCTACCTCGGGTGAGACTTCATCTGCTTCGCAGGTGTTGCCTAAAGGGCCAGTAGTTAGGGTTTTTTTGGTGCACTCTTGAGCGTTGAGCCCTGGGTCTGCCCCTGTGCCAACAATTCTCATAAAAATATAAGTACCAGATCTATGTTAATTGTATGTTGTGTATCTTATACATGTGTTATAATGTTATCATAATTGCATGTATGTGTTTATTGTCACTTCTGCATGAATCTATGTATGAGAATAATTTTTATGTCTATTTAAATTTGCATTAGATATATATGTATATCAGAGCATGATAGTTTCAAGTGGCATAACCTGGCCTGGGTGGCTAGGTATGTTACAATCTATTTTTAGAATAGTTGGTTTTGAAGAAGTGGTGTGTCCCCAACCAGGGTGGCCGAGGGACATTAGAATTTGGTATCAGAGCCAAAGGTTTCCACACTGAACTTGGATGGGCCACGAATGTGGAATTTGGAGTTTAAATTACACAAGAATTTGATGTACAGAGTGCTAGGAGGGTGCTGAGGAAACACCTTGGATGTGTTCAGAAGTTGTGTAGCAGTTTGATAAACCACAATAGATGTGGTATTGGGATGCAAGGTTTAAATTGGGACATTGGATTTGTTCGAAAGGAGACATACCCCTCACAACCATCATATTGGGAGAAGTTGCACAGAGTTTAAGCACAGAAGTCCTTCAAACTTCGTCCCTCTGACCATTTTAAAGCTAAAGCAGAGAAAATTGTCGAAGTCTTGAAGTTCGAAACTAATCAGGATCATCCATTTTTGAGGGATGCATGTCCTCATACTAAGAAATGTTTAGTGTTCAAAATTTTGGGGGTTGAGGGGTGTTCCACAGCGAAGTCGTCGAAATCCCAAATCTACAAAAAGCATCCATCGATAGTTAACAGTTTGGAATTTTTGTAAGTGAGATGATGAGAAAAGATCCACCAAAATTTTGAAGTCCTGAAGCCTCGACGATGATGTTGACCTGTTTGCCAATTCAACAGTTTTTGAAAAAGTGTAGATGTGAAAGAATCATAGAATTCTCGATTTTTTGAAGTGATGTGACATGATGATGTCACCAGGGGTGATGTGGACTAGTTCAATAGTTTGACAATTCAAAATTTCAATAGTTTTTTGGAAAGTATCGAAGACAAGAAATCCCAGAAGTCCTGAAGCCCCAGGTATGATAGGGCATGTCAATGTCACCTAGAGTGATGTGGACCAACCTAGGTCTGACGTCTCACTCATTTCTATAATTTGATAGTCCCTTAGGACTGATTGGGACCTGACACGCGTCACGTGACAGTGAGGCCATGTGTCACTACTTTGAATGGTGAGAGTTGTACTACGTGGGCTCTAGGAGGTTCAACAGTTTGGGAGTTTGTCATTCGGGGAAAACTATTGGAAGAAATTTTAGACCTATGAAGTCCCAAAGTTACATAGTAACATGGATTGATGATGTCACTTGGGACGATGTGGACACACAATATGCATGCCACATGGAAGTGTGTTATGTGATTTTGGAAGGATGATTTTTCTAATTAGAAATTGACACATGTCACCCCTCATATTGGGCCATGTCTCCGCTTCTAGGAATCTTCCATGTAGCACCCGTGTGTGCAGTAATAAGTGGACCCTAGGGGTTCACCAATTCAAAGTTTAGAAGGAATGGAGTGAGAGGAAACTGAAATCCCCGAAGCTTTGAAGAGTAGATTAAATCCTCACCATTCATTGAGAGGGGACATGTGACAGTAGATCCTATGGTTTGGAGAATTCAAAAAATAAATAGTTGTGGTTGAGGACTTCCAGAGGCCCAAATGCTAGAGTCCATCATGATTGTTGATCATAAAGGACACATGGCACCAGATCTTGTAGTCCATATGAATGCTAGTTCAGAGGATATGAGTTGTAGGTTGTTGTGAGTCGAGAAATCAGAGGGTTAGAGTTAATATCGATCGTTGATCGGGAGATGAAACGTGGAGGAAGGAGAGGATGTCTAGTAGTTTGACACTCTGGAAGATCTGTGAAGAAGTGCTAAGGATATCCCTAAATCCCAAAGTTATGTAGTAAATCTCAGTTGGATGTTGGGAATCCATGGACCATCAATCCACCATCCTTTGCGAGTTCACCAATTCACCACTATGGGGGATTTGAAAGTTTGGGTTGTGAAAAATGTCGAAGCCTGGAGTGTTGGATCTCCTATCCACTATATATCTAAACACGGAATAAGGACCATTGACCTGTATGTCCTCCGAGTATTTGGAGAATCGACATTCGGATAAAATTTATAGTAATGGAGGAATATCTTCTAAATCCCTGAAGTTATGGAGCCTCAGAGGCCAAAAGCATAGGATAACCACCTAGTTGTTAGTGCTTTGTCAAAACCTTGGTCATATGAAGTTGGGGGCCAAAGAAAAGGGGCTAGCACCTGGAATTTTGTTTTTAATAACATGAAAGTAACAAATTATTCAAGTATCCATAACTTTCTACTCAAAACGTAGAATTGAGCATGAAAATAGCCATTAGAAAGGTATTGAACAGTAGAAGATAATTTTTCACCCATAAATTGGATCTAAATCATGAATTTATTAGGAAATTAGAAGAAAATAAGTCTAATATATATTAATGAATCAGAATGGTTCATGTTTTCATGAAATTATCAAGAAAAGTTAGCCTGACAAAGTTCTATCAGCTGCACATTTTTTGAAGAATTAATAGTTGTCATATCAGAGTCAGCACAGAGTGCAGAGTGATGGAGAATACTTAGGTAGCCTACATCCAAGAATATCAAATCAGATATTTGAATGTCTAGTTAGTATTGGAAGGAACCAACTCCAATGCATATGGAGGAGGGAAGGAGGAAGATACAAATCTAGCTAAGACCCTCAAAAAATTGCAAACAGATGTCCAGAGCCACAAGGATGATAATGAAAGTCTTATGAAGGCAAAGGAACAACAAGAATAATTCAATATTAATTTAATCAAAATCCTGGACAGAATTGAAAATAAGGTCTATAAGGAGTCTGGCTCCAGCAAATTAGGAAGCCACAGGACCCTTGAGAAGAAATGAAGATCAAGGAGTGGTAGTAGACATCATCATCACTCCAAAATGTATTCCCATATGAGATCACCTAGTATCTCAATTACATCATCTGTCAGAAAGCATATGAGGTATGGGTTGGATGATTTGAAAGGAGAAATGAATAAGATCAAACCTCCTACTTTTTATGGAGAGCACAAGAAGGATGAAGATGTTGAGACATGGTTTCCAGGAATGAGGAAGCAATTCCAATTGCATAACTATTATTCCCATGCAGAAGGAAGAATTTCCATCTATCAGCTGAAAGGAAAGGCATCCATGTGGTGGAATCAGCTTGTGCAAGTGTAGCACCTCAAAAAGAAAAATGTGACTTGGAAGGAATTCAAGAGGCATTTTGAGAAGAAATACCTGACCAAGAGTTATTATGACAAAAATATGAAATAGTTATTTTAACTTAAACTGAGAAGCATGAATATTGATGAACATGAAAGGATATTTTTAGAGTTATTGAAGTATGTCTCCTTCATCAAGGATGAGACAGTGAAAATTCAGAGGTACTTGAGTGGAATGCCATCTTTCATAGGTCATAAAATCCAATATGATGATCCCAAGACTCTGGAAGAAACTATAAGGAGATAAAAATACTTATATGATCAGCAAAAAGGAAAGCCTACTTTCCAGAAGGATTACGAGGACAAGAAGAATTTTAAGAAGGAACAAAGGAAGAAGGGGAACAAGCCTCCATTTTTCAAAAATAGTCCTCAAGGACGACCATATTTTAGAGAGTATCGAATGGTTGAGGTAGGTGGGAAAAGGCCAAGGAAGAAATGCATTCAGTTTTGAGGTTGTAAAGGAGACCATAAGTATATATATTGTGGAGGACATGGGCAGAAGTGTACCAAGGATCTATGCAACCCTAGACAATAAGCAAGTTGAGTTTCAATCACACATGATTGAAGTTGAAGCTATGATCAATAAACATTCCTTTACTATTTTAATAGACTTAGGAGCTATTCATAGTTACATAGATCCTAAATTTGTGGAAAGATTGTTTTTTTCCAAGAAGCAAGCATGAGAAATATTGGTTGGTACAGCTGGCTACAGGATCCAAGAGAAAAGTTGTTGAGTTGGTTAAATCATGTCCAATGGACATGAATGAACTAAGTACCAAGGTATATTTGAACTTATTTTCATTGGGTTCATATGATTTTCTAAATGGTATGTATTGGTTGGACCAACACCCTACTATATTAGACTTTCATAACAAGGAATTTACTTTCCTGGATGAGGAAGGGAACCCAAGAACAGTCCAAGGAATTCCTAGGGAAGTTACTGTCCAAGAGATATCATCAATGCAGTTGAAGAAGTGTTATAGGAAGGGCTGCCAAATATTTGCATCCCATATGGAAGAAGTACCTAAGGATAAGGTGCCAAATCTGGAGGATCACTCAGTCCTAAAATATTTTGAGGATGTGTTCAAGGAGATACCAAGACTACCCCCAAAGAGAGATATTGATTTCTCTATAAGTTTGATGCCTGGAGCAGCTCAAGTATTAAAGATTGCTTACATAATGAGTACACCATATTTGAAGGAGTTGCAAAAATCAGAGAGATTTTGAAGAAGGGGTATATATGCCCAAGTGTGTCACCTTGGGGTGCCCCAGTATTTTTTGTGAAAAATAAAGAAGGGACATTGAGATTGTGCATCAATTTCAGAAAGTTGAACAAAGTGACCATAAAGAACAAGTATCCTTTGCCAAAGATCGATGATCTCTTTGATCAGTTAAAGGATGCAAAGATATTCTCAAAGATTGACCTCAGGTCAAGATATCATCAAGTAAGGATCAAAGATGAATACATCAGAAATACTACCTTCAAGAAAAGGTATGGTCATTACAAATTCACAGTGGTTCCATTTGGATTATCGAATGCACCAGTTTTTTTCATGTGTTTGATGAATGGTGTTTTCCGAGAATATTTAGACAAGTTTGTCATTTCATTTTGGGATGGATTCCTTGTGTACTCCAAGTCATAAGAACATGAGAATCATTTTAGAATGATGTTACGAGTATTAAGAGGGCACCAGTTGTATTCCAAATTGAACAAGTGCTCATTTTATCAAAACAAAATTCACTATTTGGGGCATATCATATCTGAAGAATGGATAGCAGTGGACCTTGAAAATATTGAGGCCATTAAAGGGTGGACAACACCTAAGAATGTGACATAAGTCATATCCTTCATGGGTCTAACTGGCTAATAAAGAAGGTTTATTGCAGGGTTTTCGAGAATTCCTCACCCAATCACTTCCTTGCAAAGGAAGGGGGTGAAGTTTCAATGGACAATAGAATGTGAAAAGATCTTCAAGAATTTGTTGTTAACCAGTGCTCCAATTCTAAAGATTTCTGATCCAAATGAATATTTTTTGGTTTGCATAGATGCATGCAAAGAAGGACTTGGTGGAGTTCTCAATTATAATGGGTGTGTGATATGTTTTGAATCCAGAAAATTGAAAGAGCATGAAAGGCTATAAGCCACTCATGATTTGGAGTTGGCATCCATAGTGCACACTCTAAAGAAGTGGAAGCACTCCCTCATGGGAAAGAGGTTTGAGTTGAGGATAGACCATAATGGTCTGAAATATTTGTTTGATCAGCCAACTTTGAATTCTAGGCAAAGTAGATTGTTGGAATTCCTATGTGAGTATGACTTTGATATTAAGCACATCAAAGGAAAGGATAACAAAGTGGTTCATGCACTCATCAAGAGAGTGCATAAAATGCATGCTACAATAATTAGCATGCATCAAACTGATCTTAAAGGTAGAATTCCTTTGGTTGCAAAATTTGATTTACAGTACATGGAATTGGTAACAAAATTGCAGCAAGGTAAAATGCAGCAGAAAGTTGAAGATTATGAATTTGGAATTGATGGAATTCTCCTGAATTGAGGAGTACTATTTTAAAAGAGATGCATAATGTACCATATGCTAGACACCCAAGATATCATAAAACAATTTCAGTAGTCAAAAGATAATATTATTGGCCATGCATGAAGAAGGAGATTGTTGAGTACATCGCTAAATGTTTGGAGTGTCAAAGGGTCAAGGCTAAGCATAGACACCCAGCTAAGTTGCTACATCCATTACCCATTCCTGAGTGGAAGTGTGTTAAGAACCAAATATAAATATAGCATAGAAAAACCTCAGAATAAGTACTCAACGCCTTGAAAAAGAGATAATTTCATATAATAAGCCTCTTCGAGGGGGAAACCTCCTTTTAG
>JZKD02S1591958.1:0-10194 GCA_000966675.3 Picea glauca
TCAAGTGGATATTAAAAGATATTAAAATATTAGAGTTTGCATTTCAATGAATGTGATACTTCATTAATCCCATATTAGTCAAACTAATCGCTAGACAACACACAACTCATCCACTTTATCAAACTACACGAAGACTTATTGTATTAAGGATTCCAGAAAATAAAATGGATTAATATGTATGTTTCATTAACCTTTTCATTCATGAAGTCGATTCAATTATTTGGATTGGTTGTACGTGGCAATAGTTGACGAGCATCTATCCACTTTTAATAAATTAAACCGACATTAATTCTTGGATTAATCAAATGATTCAACCTTCCTTTCTTTTTCTTAAGTTATATTCTTTGCTTTAGTGTTTCTTTGGCTAAAAATGAGTCAATGTCCAATATTTCAAGTTGAAAGAAACATGGAGATTTGCCAAGTTGGCATGGGTATCCACGTCCCACATAATGTGTATGTGCCACATACACATAAATGCATGCTTAGCATTTGACATGCATAACACCTTGGAATACATATTCTTCATTAATTACGCTGGGTGAGGTGACATGACAACTCATCATTCTACGTGGCGGCTTACAACCACATATTTGACGCGCACACGACGACTTTGGGGCATCTCTTAGGGTTAAGCGTCTTTTCAAATATATTTTTCTTTTACAAAGATTAAAAATGACATCGTATACCTTGATTTGCGCTTTGAATGCATATCTTACATTCGGAGGGAAGAGGCATGATTGAACAAAATAAGATAAGATCAGAACATGTTGGATGGATTCTTTTATTTTATTATTTTATTTTAATTGAATAATTAGGGGATTCCAAATTCATCTCAAGGGGACCATAGAAATTATGATTCTTATAACGTTTTTAATGATATCCGAACCTAGCCTTTCATTAGGGTACATCACCAATGTCAAATCAAGGTCTTGCACGAGTATATTTTTGGGGTTAAACCCACTTACTAAGATCATTTTAACATATATATGAAATTAATGTATAGTGTAAGTTGATGGCAATTTATTTTATGGGTATGGTTAAGAAAATGAAAAAATGCATATAGTGATAACAAGTCATTTTATATTTAACAACAAAAAAAATAATTATCAAATATAATTTTAATTGTTAAATTTTACTGAGATGTACATATCCTACTCCGTTTTAAATTTTATATAACCTTGAAAAAAAACACATGTTATCAACTCATTCATTGGATCAAATTAAACAAAGACTCGTTGTGTGGGGTAATGAAAAGAGCGTTTCATGTGATTTTGCATTAAGCAACCCAACTTATGATCCATGGATTACAATATCTAATATCATATGCTTATGGATTTCATTTTCTAATATTTCATTAACGCCTTTTTATTCATGAAATCCATTCAAATAATTGGTTTATTTTACCCATTGAGGATTGGTTACACGTGGCCATAGTTGACGAGAATACGTCACCTTTTAATAAATTAAAATGGCATTAACTTTTCGATTAATCAAGTGATACAACCTTCCCTTTTATTTAAAAATTATGTTCTTTGCTTTTGGCATTAATTTAGTCACATACTCCAATATTTATTTCACGTTAAAAGAAACATGGAAATTCGCCAAGTTGTCATGGGTATCCACGTCCCACATGATGTGGCGTCGGAATGAAAGCAGCGAGCACATGACATGAATGCATGCTCAGCACTTGATATGCCACATCATCATGGAGAACACCTTTGAGTACATATTTAGGCCGAGGTGAGGTGACATGACATGACAGGGAATCGTTCCACGTGGCCAATTAAATGAGAGTAGGATCCACGCATACCACGAGTATGGGGCATTCAGCTCTTGCTTGAGAGTGGGCAGCGTTAAAGGATTGTTAGAAAAGATCCGATCGGAAATAGAAAGCAATGAGATCATATATCATTTTAATATGGTTTTGCTTTTATTTTTATTATAAAAAGGATAAGAGAAGATAGAAGATACAAAGGAAGAATATATTACCACTCCAATTGTATCTTTGTTGAGCTTCTCACGAGCAAGTGGGAGGGTAAGATAAGATCTTGTCATGAGCAAGTGGGAGGGTAAGATAAGATCTTGGTGTATGGATTCTTTTAAAACATTATTTTATTTTATGTTAAGTGGATAATTATTTATAGAATTGTTGGGATTCTAAATTTATTTGGATATGTAAATTTTATAATATAATATAAAATATAATATATTTATTTAAAAAAAAAAACAAATCATATATAAATTTTACAATATTTTTTTTTTATTATAAGTAAAAGTTTTTTTTATTTTTTATAAATCATTTAGATTTAAAATTCTCTTAGTAATGAGAGAAATTAGCTTAGTAATGAGGTATAATCTTAGCAATGAGGGAAATTAGCTTAGTAATGAGGGAAATTAGCTTAGTAATGAGGTAGAATCTTAGCAATGAGAGAAATTAGCTTAGTAATGAGGTTGAATCTTAGCAATGAGGGAAATACAATTGCCATACAATAAGGGAAATTAGTTTAGTAATGAGGTAGAATCTTTTGTATTTTTAAAAAGTTTTTTATAATATTAAAATTTTGTTTTTAAATGATAATATTTTTTTATATAAGTGTGTAGGTTTTTATAGTTTTTTTTCACAATTCTTTTTTTAGTTAATATGTACAACTTTTATCTTCAGTTGGTTTTGAACTTGTGATCTCAAAAGAAAAAACACATGTTTTTAACTATTAGGCCCACTCAAGCTGGAGTCAAAATTGAAGGTCATAATGTAAATTTTGAAACATCCAACATTTTGAGTGGACACTCCCCCATCATCATGACAAATAAAGCTGAAATAATAATATAAAAGAGTGTTTGGGTGGATATATATTTTTATAGTTTCCACTGAAAATGTTGGTTGTTTCAAAATTTTATACAGAGTTTATTTCCAAAAACTCATTCAACAATATTTTTTTAACCATTTAAAAAATATTTAATATTTATTATATATTTTAAAAAATTTGGAGGAAATGTTTTTTTTTTTTTTAAATAATGTTTAGTATAAACTAGTTAATGTCATTTAACTAAATCATGCAATAAAGAAAACCAACTCAAAAAAATTACCTTTAAACTTTTTGCATGGAGCTCAAAATATTTAACCAATCAAATTACTCTACTATATATATATATACTTAAATTTATCACTAATAAAATAAGTTGAAAATATTACATCATGCCTCCCAAAAAAGTTATTTTTAATATTATTTGGATTTAAAATTGAACTATTTCTCACTTTACTTTGAATGACTAAATATGAAATTAACCCAATACAATGTCAAACCAATCTAGTGAAATTAGCTTATCGCAAAACAATCTAGTGAAACTAGCTTAATAATGATGTATACTCTCTTTTTTTTTTAATTTCAAGGTAGGGAAAACATAGGTCGGTGATGATTCAGTAGAGGGAGGTGCAGGTCTGAATTGCGACCATAATTTTTGTGGGTTTTAGGGTTTTCAACGAGCAATATGGTTACCAAAGAGGGAGGGAGTGAGGCTCCCTCCTACCGGAAAGTCGTGGTAGACATACGGAAAGGCCCACACAGCGAGGGGTTCAAGGCCCCACAAACGGGCACATCTGGGTCGGTGTCAGAGGTGCACAGAGAGGATAAGCATGGGAAAAGAGGATAAGTTGGAGAGGAGAATAATGAGAACCAAAGCAAGGTGACAAATCCAACACATCCAATGGGTGTGGTCGGGAACAATGCATGCAAGCCAAAAATGACAATGATACCAAAAGTTGTTCTAGAAGATATGCAGACACAAGAATATAGAGATTAGATGAGGGAGCACGCCTTGATCTGCAATTTTATGGGCCTATGGTCAACCAAAAAATTCCTACGAAGTTGGATCAAATACCATTGGAAACCATGCGGAGAGGTGGACCTACACCTAGGATCAAAAGGATTTTTCATAGTTGTCTTCATGAATCTAGAGGATAGAGACAAGGTTTTTGAAGGAGGGCCCTACTTTCATGCCTCAATCGGGCAATATATGTGACCCTAGAAATAAAATTTATCCTCGGAAAATGAGACTTTCAAGTGTGTGGCAGTTTGGATTAGACTGTATTCTCTACCTTTATACTATTGGCTACCTACCACCTTCGAGGTAATAGGGAATAAAATGGGAAAATTTGTCAAGGCATCAGATGCAACCTTAAAAGGAAAATACACCTCATTTGCAAGAATCTGTATTGATATGGATGTCTCAGGTGCACTCCTAGAAGCAATATGCTTGGAATTTAGGGATGAGGAATGGATCCAAAATATTGATTACAAACAGATCTCGTTTAGATACAGGAAATGTCATGAACACGAGAATCTATTCAGGGAATTCTCTCTAAATAAAACAATGGAGCAAGAAAAAACAAAACAACCCCAATATGAGGAAGGTTTTGTTCGACCAAATTACAAAGGTAAAGGAAATATACGACAAAATAACCCCCCCCCTAGGCACTCCAGAAACAAAGAAAAACTTTGAAGGCCTGGAGGAGAACCAAACTCAGGTCAGAGACATAAGACAGGAGAAGGAAAGGGAGAAGGATATCATAAGGAAGGAGGCAAATAAGGAAATGGAGAATCAACCAACTTAGGACACCTCCAAGAGTTACAGAGGATTGACAGAAGATCAAAATCTTGACATAAACACCCCAATGCAGGAAGGGGATGGAGATTCTTAAATGACACCCAATGAGGTTGGAACAGAGGATCCAAATCTTCACGACATCGTGGAAAGGGAAGGGATTAACCTTCAAAATATTTTGGACCATTGGAAAAAACAAGGTATGGAAACCATCCCTTCGAACCAACTGGATCGTATTCAGTATCTCTTCCTAATGAGGGAGGAGGAAAAGTTGAGAGGAATCAAACACATGCATGGAGAGATAGGCAACCTAGGTATCAAACCTCGTGACAACCAACAACCTCAGTCACCAAAGCAATCTAAAAGAAAGAAGGGTAGAAAACCCAACAATGTTGTGTTGCAGGAACTGTGAGCGCTTATGATAAACTCCAGTAAGATCAAAACATTGTTCCCTAACTCCCCTCCACCTGGTTTAAAATGAAGATTATCACTTGGAATATAAGAGGCTTGAACAACCCTAGGAAGCAAAAAATTCTCAAAAATAAGTTAAAAATGGAAAAAACATATATATGTTTTATACATGAAACTAAATGTACAACAGAGAAGTTGTTACAAATAAGTAGGAAAAGTTGGAATACTCACAATTTTTTAGACATTGATAGTTAAAATTATGTCGGGGGTATTCTCACCTTGTGGAACCCCCAAAAAGTTGACCTTATCTCGGCATAAGCTACAAGTTATTATTTATCATTTGATTTGCAAGTTATAGGGATTCCAGACAAGGTTGCGTTCACTAATGTGTATGGCCCTCAACTTCTGGATGATAAGAAAATAATGATGACAGCCTTAGAAAACCTCAGAGACCAAAATATGAATTCTCACTAGATTTTAGCAGGATATTTCAACACAATTGTTACCCTGTATGAGAAGAAAGGGGGAGTTTGAAGATTGGATAGAGATGTTGAGGTATTCTCAACCTTTATATAAAAAACAAACCTAGTAGATATCAGAACTAGTAATGGAATTTTTACTTGGAATAATAAGAGATCCTTGCATAACCAGGTAGCATCGAGATTAGATAGAATTTTAATCTCATAATCTATTTTAATGCAAGGTATTGACATGGAAGGAAACATCCTTCCTTGGGGGGGCTCAGATCAGTGGCCAGTTCTGTTAGAGGCAAACTTCCAAGGGACTCCAAAAAATAGACCATTCCATTTTGAAATTTTTTGGACAGAGCACCCAACCTTCAAGGAGAATATCAACCTATGGTGGACAGAGAACATCCAAGAACAGGGGACAAAAATGTATAGAATTCATGGAAGATTGAAACATGTAAATAAAAAATTAAAACAATGGAATAACGAAGCCTTTGGGAACAAGGTCAAGCAAAAAAATACCTACAAGAAAAGATGGACCAGCTTAAGGAATTATGCATTCAAGAAGGCTACAATAAGGAGAGGAAAGTGGAGGAGAACCAACTTCATCAGGAATGGGAGAAAAGATGTAAGAAAGAGGAAATATTATGGAGACAAAAATCCAGAGTTCAGTGGTTAACGGAAGGGGAGAAAAACACAAAGTTCTTTTACAAGTCAATAATATCACACAAGACTCATAATAGAATCTTGAAAATCCGAGAACATGAAGGTATAGATCAAGAATCTCACCATGAAATTGAAAATGATCTCGTTCACCACTTTTAGGACATAACTAGAGAACCCAACATAGATCGATTAGAGGCTATACAAAGAATTCTAAGGCATATTCCTAGATTGGTTACAGAGGAACATAATCAAAATTTAAGAAAACCAATCTCACGAGAGGAGGTTGATCAAGTTGTTCAAGAGATGCCAAATGGAAAGGCCCGGGGACCTGATGGATTCACATTGAACTTATTCAAAGCATGTTGGGATGTGGTAAAATATGATATCTATGGTATAGTGGAGGATTCAATATGCTCTTATTCTATTCTTAAAGCTCTGAATTCAACTTTGATCACCTTTGTCCCAAAAGAAAATGAAGCTAGAACTCTGGATCGATTTAGACCGATAGCTCTTTGCAATGTGGTGTAAAATATAATCTCCAAGGTTATTGAAAACGTAATGAAACCCCTCCTACCCATTATAATCACAAAGGAACAGTTGGGCTTCGTGGAAGGCAGGAAAATTTTAGACAACATTATTCAAGCTCATGAAATAATCCACTCCTTGAAAAGTAGGAAAAAAGATGACATGATAATACAACTGGATTTTGCCAAAGCATATGATAAAATAAGTTGGCATTATATGGAAAAAAACCATGGAAGCCTATGGATTTGATAATCATTGGATAAAATGGGTAATGAATCTGGTGTCTACGACTAGCTTCTCAATACTGGTTAGTGGATCCCCTGCAAAACCTTTCGACCCATCCAGGGGTCTTCAGCAAGGGGATCCCTTATCCCCTTTCAAGTTCATACTCATGATGGAAGGATTGAGTAGATCTATCAGCTGCAACCACTGAATCAATTATAAAAGGTTTTCAACTATATGAAGACAACGCCACAACCACTCATCAACAATTTGTTGATGACACAATGCTACATGGAATTCTGACAGTCGAAGAGGCAACAAATTACAAGGAAATCTTAGTAGACCTTGGAGAATCTTTTGGAACATAAATAAATCACTCAAAGTCCATGATTTACTTTTTTGACACGAACATTGTTGTATAAAGGAACCTATCCATCATCTTGGGTTTTGAGAGGAAGACCCTCCCTACCAAGTATTTGGGAGTGCTTCTAATGGATCAGGTAGTTAAGAAATCAACCTGGGAAAGTATTATAAACAAATTGCAAGGCAGAGTTAAAAGATGGACCTACCGAATTAAGAGTTAAAATATGGACCTCACGAAGACAGTTTTACAAGCAATTCTAGCATATTTACTGTTAGTTTTACAAGCAATTCCAGCGTATTTACTGTTAGTTTTTCCAGCTCCTGCAGGAATTTTACAAAAAATCAGATCAATACAGAGGAACTTCTTATGGAGAGGTGCAGAGGACAAGAAGAAATGGGCCCTTGTGGCCTGGGAAAAACTATGATGGCCAAAAATCAAAGGTGGTCTAGGTTTGCAAGACTGACAAACAACAAACGTCGCTTATGGAAAAAAAATTTGGTGGAGATGGGTCAAAGATAGTTCTACCCTGTGGGAAAACATGTGGAAAGAAAAATATTCCCCCGGAAGTAGCCCTCGGGACCTCATTCGTTTCACAAGTACAGGGGAGGGTTCGACCATCTGAAATTTGGCTTGGAGAAATAAAAACTGGGTTCAAGATCATAGTTTTTGGGAAATGAGAAATGGTCAAACCGCTCGATTCTGCTCGATTCCAGGAAGACGCATGGTAGTAGGAACCCTAACTGGAAAACCAAGATAGAGAAGGTATTAAACAAGAGTTACTCGGACAAGGAAAAGTAAAGGTTTTTCAGTATTGGGAACAAAGGGACAACATCCCAAAATGGAGAACTTGGGACACAATTCAAACTGAAGACATAAATCGGAATTCCCCGCTGGTTAAAGATTTAGAGGAGGAGTTATTGAAAATAAATATTATGTTCTTTGATGAGGAAGACCAACTTCGATGGGGCATGCAATATGGAGGAGAATTCACTCTAAATGAAGCTCGATACTATATAGCGGGTCATGATCAAAGAAACACAGAACCCCAATGGGAACGACTATGGAGTCTCCCACAGTGGCTGAAGATAAAAATATTTGAATCACTGGTCATACATAAGAAAATTCTAACGTGGGAGAATCTAGTAAAAAGAGGCCTGAATGGCCCCTCAAGATTCCACCTTTGTGAAGTTCAAGAGGAGACAACAAACCACCTACTGGATGGTTGCACCTATATAGCAGAGGTTTGGGATTGGGTAGTTATTTTGTACCGATAGACTGATAGAGTGAGAGACGAAATTCGAGAAACTTTGGGGAACTGGAGGGGACACTACACTGAAAATGAAATGGGCAACTTATGTTGGGGATTAACTCTGGGGTTATTCATTTGGGAAATATGGAAGAAAATAAATAGGAGTATCTTCAACAATGAATCCCTCCCTTTCACCAAGGTGGTGGATTCTATCAAAACTCAAATAAGGGAGATGGTTCGGAGCAGGAATGTCCTTTCTTCCACAAAAAAACCTTCATCCAAAGATCTCTGAGTTATGCAAATGTTATAGTTGAATGATCAGGGATTCAACATACCTGCTCATCATGACCCGTAGGTCCACAGTGAAGCCAAATCTTGGACTCTGCCATGGACATGTTTCTTGAAACTGAATTTCGACGGAGCGTCAAAAGTAAATCCCAGAAAGGTTGGTGTGGGAGGAGCGATCCGAGACAACAGAGGGACAATTATGCATTCAACGTTGGAAACACAACAAATAATGCAACATGTTTTTTTCATTGGAACAGGGGATGGAAATTATGATAAGAGAAGGCCATGTCAATGTCACAGTTGAAGGAGACTCAGCTCTGGTTATAGGAATGATGAGAAGACTACAATGTGGAACCAAAATTGGTAAGTTAATAAAGAACTAACGCCTAGCTCAAATCCTTCAAAAAATACAAAATCACCTATAAAACATGTTCTCAATTGAATTCAGGTGGGTGATAAGGTCTGCAAATGCATTGGCAGATAGGTTATCCAATGAGGGAGTGAACCAAGAAGGAAAAATGTTGGACGAGGCTTGGAAACAGATTCCAGTTGGACAACTCAAAACAGATTGTGAACACCTGGAAACACAAGACCATCGTGGAAGTAACCAAGAAGAAAACCACATAGATGGAAATGAGTGCCACACGAATCCAGTGTGGGACCCATATTGGATAGGGGAAAGAGTTCGCATGCCATTCAGACCTCATGTGACGATTTGACAAGATGGGGATAGCAAGGCAGGTAGAGGTACAAGATAGAAGGAATGTTAAAGCTAGTAGATTTGGAGGCAGCCACAAGGAGGGGCAAAGGAAATCATAAGCAGAAGAGGCGAGCAAATTTGGGGGACGACTATAAGTAGAGAACTTCCTCAAAGGATCGGGTCGTACCTAAAAGGACTAGATGCCTTTCTCGTAACAGGGGAACTTATAGGCGAAGTACCAAAGGAAGGGTAATGACATGAGGAGCCACGCATGGTATTAATTTCTCCCGTATATATCATATAAAGGGAGGATCATTAATAGATATAAGCAATCATGCAAGAGGCTGTTATATTCAGGTTTTTGTTCTGGTTATCCACACCTCACATAGAACTTTTCATGAGTTTAGAGGTAATGCAGAGGATAGGATCAAGAGGCATATTAGTGTTTTGAGCCAAGTGTGCACCAGAGGTTTATAGAGAGGAGAGAATAGAAAGATGGCACACATGAAATATACCACCAGGAAGGGAATCTCGCTCGGGGAATCCCAAGTAGAGAGTTCGCGAAAAAAGACAAGGATTGAGAACGCAATAAGGGATGTTGCTAGGATGTATCAATCCACAGTACCACATAAAGGAAAATAATTAGTGGAAAAATGGGAAGAGGAGCTTAAGTTATAACGAGAGAGAAAAGAAAAAAACA
>JZKD02S1591959.1:0-10194 GCA_000966675.3 Picea glauca
CTTTTGGAATTGAGCATATATAGTGTGTGGTTACCTTTGAAATAAACAGACTTCCCTGGGTTGACAATTTATGTAGCACTTGATTGTTTTAATTAAGCAATTATAGTGACCAACAGATGCATCCTTAGCATGTCTTCTAGTATTTCATTCACTCTTTCCATCCATCCATCAGTTTGAGGATGATAAGCTGTGCTAAACAATAATTTGGCCTCTAGGCCAACCATCAAGGATTTCCAAAAGTTTGAAGTAAATTTTGTGTCTCTGTCAGTCACGATCTCCTTAGGCATTCCATGTAGTCTAAATATTTCCTTCATGAATATGTTCACAATATCTATTTCCTTTCAAGTCGATTTGACGGGAATAAAATGAGTGGACTTGCTCAATTTATCCACTACTACCATGATGGCGTCATTCTGCCTGGCCGATGTTGGTAATCCGATGATGAAATCCATGGAGATGGTCTCCCATTTCCATTCTGGGATTGGTAGAGGTTGTAATAATCCTACTAGGCCCGGGTGTTCTGCTTTAACTTGCTAGCACTCTAGACATTTAGCTAAATACTCAGTTATGTATTTCTTCAATCCAATCCAATAGAATTGTTTCTTGGTGGCCCTGACCATCTTCTGATAGCTCAGATGGTCAGTGTATGTTCTCTTGTGAAATTCATCCATTATGAACCTCTTCAAGACATCACAACTTGGAATATATATCATGTTTCGGTAAGTCAACAGACCTCCATCTAGCATCTCGTATCCTTCATACTTTATCCCTTCAAGTTCTTGTTGCAGGTACAAGGTCACGATCTGGAAGAATGCGTCTGTTTCTTGTTCATTACTGACTCTTTCCCTGACATTCATCTCGCAAGTTCCCACCGCTTCTAGGTGAATTGTTTTCATACTTCTGCTAAGGGCATCAACCACCTTATTTTCCTTTCCTCTAATATGTTTGATTTCAAAATAAAACTTGCTAAGGAGGGCCATCCACCTAGCTTGTCTAGCATTGAGTTTTGGTTGGTAAAATAGGTGTTTTGATCCATAATGGTTTGTCATAAGTACAAATTTATTACCCAGGAGGTAATGCCTACACATTTTCAAAGCATGCACTATGGTGGCCAGATCTAATTCATGGGTCACATAGTTGATTTCATGTTCCTTCAATTTTCAAGATTCATAGAAAACTACGCTTCCTTCTTGCATAAGGATTCCTCTGAGTCCGTCCTTGAAAGCATCTGTGCACATGAGGAAGTCCTTATCGGGATCGATGATCTTCAACATGGGTGAATGGGTCAGAAGGTGTTTTAGTGAATGAAAAATTTCTTCACATTCCTGTGTCCAAATGAATTTAACCCCCTTCCTCTGGAGGGCAGTGATTGGACAACCAATATTGGAAAACTCTTTTATAAACCTCCTATATTATCCTGCTAAGCCCATAAAGGATATGATATCCAAAACATCCTTTGGGGTAGGCCATTCCATGATGGATCTGATCTTGTCAGGGTCTACTACTACCCCTTCTTCAGATATGACATGGCCCATGTAATGTATTTGATTCTGGAAAAAGGCACACTTGCTAAATTTGGCATAGAGTTGATGCTGATCTCTTAGCACTTGAAGTACAAGTCCAAGATGTTCCTCATGTTTCTCTCTATTCTTGTAGTAGATTAAGATATCATCAATAAAAACCAATATAAAATTGTTTAGGAATTTGCTGAGTACATTGTTCATCAAGCACAAAGGTGGCAGGGGAATTGGTTAATACAAATGGTACTACCACAAATTCGTAGTGACCATATCTTGTCCTGAATGTGGTTTTGTTGATGTTTTCATCCTTGATTCAGACTTTATGGTATCCATATCTCAAGTCAATCTTTGAGAAAATGGTAGCACCCTCCAATTGTTAGAAGAAGTCATCGATTCTGGGTAAGGGGTATATGTTCTTTATGGTTACCTTATTGAGATGACTATAATCTATGCACAATCAGAATGTGCAATCTTTCATCTTCACAAACAGGACTAGTGCTCCCCATGGAGACATGCTAGGTCGGATGTAGCCTTTGTCCATCATTTCCTTTAGCTATAGTTTGAGTTCAACTATCTTGAGTGTACTAATCCCATAGGGGGTCCTAGATACTAGTACCGCTCCAGGTGCAAGTTCTATTGAGAATTCAATGTCCCTTCTCGAAGGTAGACTCGATACCTCCTCTGGAAACACATATCTATACTCTCTTAGTATGGGGTGGTATTCTAGGCTTGGCCTGTCATCCTCAACATATCCCAACACCTGTATTGGATATAGAGGACACCCCTTTCTGCAATACTTTTTCATTTGAAGGGATGATATTCGTCTCACTGAGACATGCTTCTGAATCCCTTGGAGGTTTATCTTTCTTCCTTTCTCATTTACACATTCTAAGATTTTTTGGTAACAATACAACTTAGTTTTATATGCATATAGCCAATCCATACCAATTAGCAGGTCATACGATCCTATGGGAAGTATGTTAAGGTTAGCTTGGGTGGGAAATACATCCACAGTGAATTGGCAAGCTGGTATGACCTCCACTATTTTTATTTTGGTGCCAGTGGATAACTATACCAACCATGGCTTAGCATGTTTATGTGGCTATAATTTACACTTATCAACAGCTCAAGGGGCTACACAACTCAAATTTGAACCAGGGTCAATTAAAATAGATACTAGATGGTTGGCAATCATACCTTCCATCTCCACCACTAAAGCTTGGTGGGTTTCTTGTTTGTTATCCATGGCTGCATAAATTCGTGGCATACTCCTAGCCACCTCATTGATGGTGGTGGCTTCTTGGATGTTTTAAATTCTCCTACTGTTCTGTTGTCTGTGCGGATAGTCACTTAGTAGATGTTCTTCGCACAACCCCAACATTTCAAGGGTTCTTTCTTTGGGTTATTCGTCTTTCCTGGGGTTGATCCAAGAGGTTTATTTTTGCTCTGGGAGGGGAAATTATGTTGGCGTACACTTTGGGAAAGAAATATAATCCTTGAATCCTTTTTATAGTTTTTAAATCTTGGGGGTTTAAACCCCTTTTTCTAGAACCCCGAACTATTCTTCTGCTTCCAGCCTTTAAGAGGTTCTGTCTGAAGCCCAAGCTATTCATAACAATATCTTGCCTTTCAGATAGTGTCTTCTAGGGTCTTTGGCTCGCCAAACTCAATTCTATTATGATAGTCCTTAGGTGGTCCACTGATAAATCGTTGCACCTTTTCCATTTCCTCTTTTATGTAGGGTACGTACCTCAGGAGCTCAAGGAATCTACTCACATATTCCTCTATGGTGAGTTTCCCCTGCTTGAGTTCATAGAACTCTTTAGTCTTCTCGTCGAGATATTTTTCCGACAGATACTTCTTCCTGAAGTATTTCTCAAAGCGTTCCCAATATAGGTCCTCTTCATGAATCCCTTTCACATTCTTAAGGTCTTCCCACCAAATGGAACCCTTTCCATTCAAGTTGAAAGTGGATATTTGGGCCTTCAAGTTTTTAGAGAAGCCATGGACTCTGAAATATGTTTTTAGTCCAAGCTGCCAGGCCTCTACCTCCTCTCCCTTCTTAATATCACCTTCGAAAGAGGGTGGTTTGGCCTTCCTGAGTTCTTCAAGATTATGAATTTTGGAATGCTTTCATTTCTTCCATTTTCTTTGAGAATTTGAACTAATTCTACTACTAGAAGATCCCTCTAAGTTGTCAATTTCCTTTCCAGAGGATTCTTCTAACGCTTGTCCCCTGTCTCCAGGTTGGACCTTTCTCGAGGTGGTCCTCCTAGTGCGACCACTTAAAGGGCCATGTTTTTGTATCTCAGGTGGACTTTGACTCCTCTTTGTCTATCATCGATCCAGATGACTGGTGTCATGTCCATGCTTTAGTTGTCTTTGTATGTTGGATAAACTCTACAGCAAGACTACATTAATTTCAATTTTCTTCTCTTGCTCTTTTATCAATCTCTTGTTGTCGACCTTGCAGCTCTGTAATTCGACCACAAGACTCCTCACAATCTAAGCCAGGTTCGAAGGGGTCTCTACCACCCTCCTCTCGTCAGACTCTTCATATCTATTATGGGATCCATCCCCCACTTTGTGGCGTGTCACCATTCTATATGATTTCAGTTTCCCACGGTTGATTGACCGCTTGAATGCAGACAAAACACTTGTTGTTAGATAACATTATATTAGTTCATAACCAACACATAATTCACATTCTTTAAATACATACACACACAACAGTAAGTTGTCATATTTTTCTTTACTAAAGGTTTAACCAGACTTTTTAGGAAGGGAGTAAGGTAGGATATCGCCCTTTAAACCCCTTAATTTGGTCTTTACGCAACTCATTTATGAGCCCAAACAAACCAAGTGTTGTAACCATGTTGTAACCAATTTGTAACACACCCACCCTTATGAAGGAGCTTATATAGTGTAAAGCCTATAAGTTTTTTTTTTGTTCTCCCTCCCAAAAAAGTACTAGGCACAAGACCCCCCCTCCATGTGACCACTACCCATGCCCACAAGCCTAACTAAAAGGCACTTCATGACTCTTGTCGTCAGGTATTCACATTCGATCCCACCTTGACTCACCCGAATCTCTAACTCCCGAACTAAGAGCCTATCCAAACGCTAGCTCTGTTCCTTTACCTCCATCCATATGACCCCTCGTTATGACTTGGGGCAGAACCCTCAAGCGCTTCGAGACTTCACATATCACAAAGGTGTAAATCATTCCATCTCCTTTCCTTGGAATCCTAAAATGTGAACTCCTGATGTCAGATCAATGGTCCACAATCTCCTGTGACCCAATGACTTAGATCAACTCTTCATGAATCAAGACTTCACATTTAATGAATATAGAGGGTCGCTCGCCTTCCTTCTCTTAATCCCCGATATCTCCTTGGACAATCAATGGTCCACATCCTCTCTTTGATCAACGGCTGCGATCAAATCACAAATTCGGACTTCGCGAGTTCTCACGATTCCTATCTCTAACTTCCCGAGTTGCAAGTCAGTGAAATGTCGATCTCTCGCCATGTGTCCCTTCATGACGGATGACTAGGATTTTTACAACTCCCATATCCTTGGGTATTCTCCTCTCCTCCTTGCAAATCTTTCGATTTCTGAATTCTCGAACTCCCGGATCTGTTGCCACCTATCCTCTGATGATGGATAGTTCCGATTAACTTCGAAATTTTGGGACTTCGCAAAAGTCCACTCTCCTATGCACTTTCAAAGGCTTATACCTCATGCACTTTCCTTTGGATTTCACGGATATGGTCCTTCACACATAGATCCGATGAACAATATTTTTCCTCTCCCTATGCACGAACTTTGAAATCATAGATACAACGGTTGACGTTACTTTGCGACTTTGGTTTTCGAAGGTTTTGGTCACACCAACCCGTGACCTTCCCGATACACAAACTTGTAACTCATGGATATGAGGGCTATAAGGGGTTAAATCCCATGATCTTTCCCATATATAATGACCATGACAACTCTTGTTTCCTTCTAGACGAATCTCGTCCGTCTGTCCTGTGGACAAAGAAAAACTTTCCCGTTCGGTATTTTCCTATCACTATTTTCCTGAGTTCTCACCCCAAACAGGTTAGGGACTTGGGTTTGGAAATTTACATGGCATAGGGTTAGGGGAGAGTATTCTCTTCATACCGTTGGTTTCAGATCTAAATGATATTTCCTATCTCGACCATTTTACGATTTATGCCAGGGAAGCCCTTCGGAGTGAAACTGGGCATACAGATTATCAATGGGAAGTATGAGTTCCCAAGGAGATGGAAGCATACGCATAACATATCCATTTGAAACAGAGATGGTCATACATGCATATATATATATATATATGTAAAAACCGAGAAATCATTCATCATTCTAACTCAACAATTGAGGTCGATAAAAGACTTATTAGAATTAGACAATGTGAAGCGACTACTAGAAGGGGTGCACGTTTCCACCCAACCATAGGCTCAGTCACTCCAAATGAATTTAGCACTAGCCACCCCCGAGCTAGACCATGATGCTCTGCAACACATCCTTTTCTTCTCGCTCAACCACAATAGGGACAGAGATTACTCTCCTCTTCCCGCAGGATCCTGGCAATGGTTTATACGATACCAAGCAAGGATGACTAGCCTCATTTATCATCTTTTATCATAGCCTTCTTTGCCATTTCTTGTATCCAAAATTCTTAGTTTTTCCATTCTTCCTTGAATCCCCAAGATTCACTTCTTGTCTCTGCACTCTTCGCAAGCGTGTTCTTCCCTCTACCCACAACACCTTCCCTTCTCACCTCTTTCAGCAAGGTCACATGTGGCCCGAATTCCCAGTCAACAATCAAGTCTGGAAGCCTTACAGATGATTTCTTACACACCCCATCCCTCATTAACTCTTTAGGAGGTCTTCCCACCCACTAACCTCACTGTAATTCATTTCTGGGTCAGAGGATGGTTATGTTCCTAAGAAATTAAATCTAGTAATGTACTGGTTTGGTGAAGGTTAACGCAACCATTCCTGGTCCCCTTCACCATCTCTTTCATAGCATTCATGGTTTTTCTAAGTACACCCCCCTTCCATTAGTCATGCAACACTTGCCCATTTTCTTAGTAAAAAATTAGGTTCAGATTCATCTACCTTTGAAACAAAGTTCCATCAAATCAATATGCACACATATAAAGTTTTCCATGGTCTTTTGGCCATTTATAGTTATATTTACAAACTGGGGGAAACATGGTGTTACAATATTACTCTATAACAAAGGTGTAATTAAAATGGAGTCAGACAATTAAACTTCCCTACATGCATGGGGGGAGGGGGAAAGCATTGACAAAAAAAGGAGAAATGGAAGGAGAAAGGGATAAAGGAAAGAAGGAGGAAGCCTTGGACCCAATCATGATGGATGTCAACTAGATAAAGCAGATCATGGTGACAACTGGAAATACACGCAGTTGAGTATCCTACCAATACAAGGTGAACACCAAGAAGAGAGCCGTATCTGCGAGGGAAGGCTTGCCAAGTGATGAAGCGGAGGTAGAGGATCTTCGGGCTATGGAGCATATTGAGGAAATCCTTCGTGCAACATATGAGAGGAAGACGAGAGATCCAAGAGTGGGAGGAGAAGGCAAAAATCCTATCCATATTAATGTCAGTGTGAAACCCATAAACCCATGTGCGACTAACACACCAAAGAGAGAACCACCGTTTAGGCAATCGAATTTCAGAAGAAGGAAGAGAGCGAGAAGTACATCTAAACAAGGAACAACAATTGGGGGAGCCAGTTCAGGAAGCATTAGTCAAGTATCTACATGGCGCAGTGGTAGTAGTTCAACATTCAGGATGGAAGGACACGATCATAGACGATGACACTAAACTTGCACAGCTAGCGATCACACTAAGGGATCATGCACTGGATTGGTATATCAGTTTAGCCACAAACAATCCACCAGGGATAACCACAATGATTGTGGATATCAAGAAGTTGTTGATAAACTAATTTCATAAGCCAAGTTAAGAGGACCAATACATGAACGTGAGGATAGAAATCTGAAAGAAACTAGGAGAATCTGTATGGGATATTGACTATAGATTCAAGAGAATGAAAGGAAAGTTGAAATATCTCATGACAGATATGGAGCATAGGAACCTATTCATCAATTCACTATTACCACACTTAAAATATCCAATGCGACAAAAAAAGTTTCAGACATAGGTAGAGGCTCTGCAGTAAGCCCTACAACTGGAAGAAAACCAATATCAGAAGACAGATCCAACCATCGAAGAGTTGAAGGAGGATCTATAGAACTTAACATTCCAGCTAAACTAGAACAAAAGTAAGGACAAATGAGAAGTCGTTTGGTGTACCACATGCACGATAGAAGGACACTATAAGAACGAATTTCCAACATTCGCGTAGTACATGATAGCAGGAATTCCAAATCCATTACCAACAAGCGGAATATGGTGCAAAATATGTAAGAAACAAGGCCATGATCCATATCACTGCCCAATGATGCAGAAGTACTAGACAATCTCAAAGAGCTCATATTGAAACTTTTGCAAGTTGGTAGGCCATGATGACAAATACTGTAGAACGATGGAGTTGATGAGAGAGAGGACATCAGATGCATATAGGGTTCAAGGAGAAATGATGATTAGGAAAGATTCACCTCAGTTTAACAAGATACCAACCCCATACTACACTATGCAGCAACAGTATAATACTGCACAAAAACCATATAACACAACACAACCATAGTACAATGCAACGCAATGCCACTACAATACCACGCAGTATAACCAAACACCTCAGTAGAGCACGCCATGAGGGGATCGAGCTGGCTGCAGAGGCAGAGGAAGAGAAAGAGGAGGATTTGGAAGAGGTAGAGGACTAGTGGTATGTCACAACTATCAATAACCAGGAGACTATGCTAGAGAATTTCCATTTCCACTAGTGACTTGTATGTGTTGTTGCGCATCAGCTAATGACACGGAAGAATGTCCTACGTTATTATGGAAGATACAGGAAAAGAGGAATCAGAACAATTAGAATGTTCAATGGATTTTAGCAAAAGTGAGGGATGAAGGAAGAAACATCAACATAGTTATGTATGGAGGAGCTAAAACATGGAACAACGCAGTACGACTAGAGCCAGTACAACATCATTGGGTGAAGAATAATGTCGGATCAAGGAAGCAATTTGACATGCAAAATGAGAAGGATATATTTAAGCAAGCAAGACAAGAATTTTTTAATCCTGACACAACGTCAACCTCAATTGTGCAACATAATAAGGAAGTACTAGAGTACGAGATGCCTCCATCATTCGATCATACCAAAGAAATGCAACCCCTGGGAAAAGTAAGTACAATAGAAGGATTTTTTCAATCATGCGTAAAATTACTAAATGATCCATCCTCTATCATTGTATTGCAAAATATGCTAGAAAGATGTAGCATAGATATGGAAGGAAAGTTAGAATAGAAAACAATCAACCGCCTACATATAAGGAGAAGAACAAGTAGTGAGTTTAGGCCGAATGGAAACATTGGAGATTTGAACATGGGAGATATCATATTGGATATAGGATCTGAAGTCAATGTATTACCCAAGAAGACATAGAAATGTATGGGGGAGACCATGTTAGGATATTCACCCATTGAGTTGAAAATGGAAAATCAACACAGAGTTCCTCCAATAGGGAGGCTGAAAGGAGTAACAGTAGATCTGGACGGAGTGTGGACTAAAGCTGACTTTGAAGTATTAGAGACAGTGGATGACACAACACCTTACCCATCATTGATTGTCTTGTATTAGGCATTTGATAACCAGGCCATAATCAACTTAAAGACACAGAAAATGACCTTCGATTCAATAGAATATAGGGTCATTGCGCCATTAGACCCATCATAAGGGGAAAGATTCATAGAGCCTACTTGATTGAACTTGGAGGAAATTAGCCAGTTGTACAGAACAATTGCGCAAGATGAAGATTACGTAAGCCCAACTGCAAATGGGATACTAAGTTGGCAGAGCATCACTTCATGTGTGTCAGACTCAGATATGGGTTTAGAGAACTGGCAACAGAGGCTACACGAAGTTTCCATAAGAAGATGTGCAAGAATAGATCGCATAGCAAGATGGGTAGGTATGGAGATAAGGGAACCACCCAGCTTCCATGGGGTGAACGATATAGAAGCATTCTTGACACGTTACGAAGACAAAGTGTTATAAAATTAGAGACTCTTAGCACTAGATATAGCACTCAAGGCCACACCCGCAAGATGGTGGGGAGCACATAAGAAAACAATCAAGTATTTGTACCAATGTAAKGTRTTACTGCACATTAGGTTTGGTGCAGAACAAAGAAGCAACCAACATCATAAATATGATGGACAGGGGGCACCAAAGGAACACTTGGAGAAGTGTAGAGCACTGTGGAAAATAACACCCCCAAAGAAATGGCATCATCATTTCGTACACACATTAGAGGGTATCCAAGCAAACTGGTATATAGACCAGGAACTACGTAGAGGAACTACGAGCTGGACAGTACTACAACATAACTTTATAGTTACTTTCTCATTTGAACATGAGAACCCCAACATAGATGCAACACTTAAGAAAATAAGAGGGGTGATATTCATTAAGGAACTAGAAGTCTAA
>JZKD02S1591960.1:0-10194 GCA_000966675.3 Picea glauca
AAAGTCCCGACCTTCAACTTGTGCATACCCTTTACAGACCAATCTGGCTTTATTTATAACAACTTGTCCTTTTTCATTCATTTTATTTTTGAACACCCATTTGGAACCTATTACATTATTATCTTCAAGTCTAGGGACAAACTCCCAAGTATTGTTCTTCTCAATTTGATCAAGCTCTTCATTCATATCTCTAATCCAATCATCATGCTAGCTGGCTTCATCAAAATTTTTAGGTTCAGTCATAGATAAAAAATCAACATGAGATTGTTCTGAGTCTTTAATCAATTTCCTTCTTGTCTAAACTCCTTTATTTATATCACCAATTATCTGATTTTCAGGAGGATTCTTTCTAACAATTCTGAGAGGTGATTTTGCTTCTTTCTGCTGATTTGTGTAAGCCTGAGTATTTGTATCTTCATCTGATTCAAATTCTTCCCTTTCTGATCCTTGGACCTGTTCATCTTCATCTTCAACTATATATTCTGTGCTTGGTTCAACACTGCTTACATTTCTGACCGAGATTTCTTCATCAAATTTTATGTCTATACAATCAACCAGTTTATGCAATCTCTTATTGTAACATCTGTACCCTTTACTGTTTGTAGCATAACCCAAGAAGATACCTTCATCATCCCTGTCATCATATTTGCCAATATTTTCATCATTGTTCTTGATATAACCTTTACTCCCAAAGACTTTAAAATGCTTGATTGAAGCAGGTCTTCCAAACATAGTTCATAAGGAGTCTTGTCACTGTGTGGCCTGAGATGAGCTTTGTTAAGGATATGAACGGCTGTATGAATTGCTTCTACCCAATATGTCTGAGGTATGTTCCTTTCATTCATCATTGATCTTGCCATTTGCTGTACTGATCTATTCTGCCTCTCAACAACTCAATTTTGCTATGGAGTCCTTGGAATTGTGTACTCTCTTTTAATCCCATGCTTATCACAGAACTCTTTGAAGTTCCATGAACTAAACTCTCCTCATCTATCAGAACTTATTGCCTTTAATCTTTTTCCTATTTGATTCTCAGTCAGAGCCTTAAACACTTTGAATTTTTCAAATGTTTTAGATTTTTCCTTCAAGAAGGAAACCCATGTTAGTCTAGAATAATCATCAATAATCAACATAAAATAATTTTATTTTCCTGTACCTTCTTTCCTTGATGGTCCACATAAATCCATATATACTAACTGGAGAGGTTTTTCTATTGAAGGAAATTTTTTAGATTTGAATTGAGTGTGAGTAATCTTTCCTATCTGGCAGGGTTTACAAACATATTCGTATGGCTTTGATATCTTCGACAGATCTTTTACTGCCCCATTGTTTCTGAGCTTGATTATATGATTAAAATTTAGGTGTCCAATTCTCCTATGCCACAACCAACTTTCATCATACTTTCTTAAGTGTCATTCTTCTTTTTCTTCTTTTAACACATAGACATTGTTTTCTGTTCTTACCCCTTTTGCAACTAGTTGTCTTGAATTCACAAATTTTATTCTACAGTCTTTAGAGGTAAAAACGACTTCACATCCTCTGTCATAGAATTGACTGACACTAAGAAGATTATGTTTCAAACCTTCTACAAACAACACATCTTGAGCTTTCCCTTTTCCATTACTCAAACTTACCATTCCTTTACCTTTTATTTTTCCTGGTGCACCATTTCCAAAAGTTACATTCCCTGATTTTCTTTCACTTAGAGTTAGAAACTTACTTTTGTCTTCAGTCATATGTTTGGAACATCCACTGTCAATATACCAGGGATTATTTTGTCTTTGGGATGATAACACTAGTCCACACTTGTCATATGCTTTCTTCTTCCAAACCTTAACATTTTCAGCAGTGGGGATCAAATATGGCTTGTAATTCCTTAAGCGACAATCTCCAGCTTTATGTCCATAGTTATGACAGATGTAACATTCTGGTTCACTAAATAGAAGATCATAATGATTGTTATGCTCATAACTATTGTTATGCTTAACCTGCATCCTTTTCCCAGCCATTGCATGATTTATAGTCTGAGGTTGTTTGTTGCTTGGTTGTCTCAATCTTTGTTGTGGAAGATGGTTATTCATTGAATATCTTGATTGTTCATATCTAAATCTTAAAGAATAGTTTATAGCCTTGTGACCAAAGTTAGAGCAGAAAAAACAATAACCATAGAAAAAACCTTTGTACCTGGAAAAAGTCTATCTTATTTGAGGAGGTTTATTTCTTTCATGCCAATAATCTCTCCGATATACAAATTCAGTTCTGGTACTTCTTCTTTCATTCCTTCTTGGTGGCTGATTTTCTTTCTTTGTTTCTGCAGAGTGACTGTTGTCAATGTTTGAGGATTTGACAAACTTGATAGGTTCTGTATTACTTGGATGATCACTACTTGATCCTTCTTCATACCCCAAGCCATATTTCAACTTTGGGTTTCTTTGTTGATTTAGAATGGAGGTTAATCCTTCTGAGGCCTTAATACTTGGTAGATTTTGGTGATACAATCCCTTAAACTTATCCATTTATTTTTTGGTTTTTACTATCTCTTCTTCTAAGGCTTCACACCTCGCTTTCTTCTCTGACAACTGTTGTTTCAGTATGTCTTCTATTTTTGTTGCCTCTTCTAACTCCACTTTTAGTAGAGAAAAGTTTTCATCAGGTTTTTCACTATTCATTTTAAACAACTTCAACAACTGTTTTTGGTTTCTCTTCTTTCATCCGAGTCTATCAATTTCTTCCAAAGCACTAATTAATTCACCTTCCATATCCACCACAACTTCTTCATCATCCATTTCACCTCCTGTGTGTTCATAATCAAAATATCCCATATCCATAAGAATAAAATCATTCACTTTGTTTTCACATGATGAATCACTATCTATGTCTTATGAGGAATTGTCATTATTTGCACACAAACTTTTCTTTTTACTATATTTCTTGAATTTGTACTTCTTTTAATCATCAGAGTTCTGGTCCTTTTTCTGATGGGGACACTTAGATTCAAAATGACCTATCTTACCACAGTTAAAACATTTGAAGGGAAGCTTGCCTTGATATTTTCCTCATCCTTTCTTTAACCTTCTCACAAATTTCACCTCAATATCATCTAAATCTGAATCAGTATTCTTGTCTTCTTTGAAAGATGTTTCTCTAGTAATGGATTTATCTTTGTTGATTCTCATTTCATATGCAATTAAAGTTCCTAGGAGTTGATCAATGGACAAAGTTTTAAGATCATTTAGTTCTTCTATTGCAGAGACTTTTGGATTAAATTTATCAAGCAAAGATGTTAAAATCTTCTGAACTAAAATTGATTTTTCAATATTCTCACCAAGACCCTTCATGGCATTCACAAGTTCTTCAACTCTTAAAAAATACTTGCTAACTGTTTCATCTTCATTCATCTTTAGTTGTTCAAACTTCAATCTAAATGTTTGAAGTTTGGCATCTTTTACTTTCTAATTTCCTTCATAGATGCTAATAAGTTTATCCCACATTTGTTTGGCAGTTTGAAGATGCATCACCTTTACAAACTTGGCTTCTGCAAGTCCATTCAAGATAACATTCATTCCCTTCGCATTAAAGCTAAATTCTAACTTATCATCCTTGGAAGCCAACACAACAGGCTTTGTATATCCAGTCTCTACTACATCCCAAACATCATCACCTAAGGCCATTAGGTATGTTCTCATTCTAACCTTCCAAAAGGAAAAAATTGTTGCATCAAACAAAGGAGGCTTACTAGCTGAATTCCCTTCATGACTTATCATGTTTAAGCTTACAGATCTACCTTTAAATAAAAGGAACCAGCTCTGATACCAATTGTTGAAATTACTAAGACAACTGAGAGGGGGGGGGTGAATCAGTTGTTACTGTGCTTAAAAAATATTAAGTCTATTAAACCATTTTTAATCCTTCATCAAGTGACCATCAATATTATACATCATATGAACAACATAAATAATGAGCATCAATCACACATAAGATATACATAGAGACATATTTTCACGAGGAAACCCATAAAGGAAGAAAACCTATTCTTCTTCGAAATGATTGGCAGTATTTTAAGTTCTGTACATCATTTATGTTTGAAAACCAACTTAAAGTGAGGCTACTACCTCTGTTTTACAAGATCCAACTTGTTGAGAGCACCAACTCTCTGGTTTCTCTAGCACCAACTAGAAGGAAGCACCAACTCCCTAAGTGTTCCAACACCGACTAGATGGAAGCACCTAATTACACTTATACAAGCACCAACTTGTTTGAGAGCACCAACTCTCTGGTTTCTCTAGCACCGACTAGAAGGAAGGACCAAATCCCTAAATATTCTAGCACCAACTGGATTTATACAAGCACCAACTTGTATACAAAAAAATTTGTGTTTTCCCGAGCACCACCTTGCCACCCTGTTTTCTAGCCACAAATAGATGGAAGTTACAACTCCCAATATTCAAGCACCAACTCGAATATCAGAGGACCACAGTCCTCCCTAGCACCACCCTACCTCCCTGATTATAAATAAATGATTGAATAACCAACAACACAGATAAATCAATTCTTACCACTTCTTCTCTGATCTGTAAATCTGGTCTGCTTCTAACTGTTCTGCAATTCTTCTCTTCCTCTGTCTTTTATACAATTCTTCTCTTCCTCTGTTTGTTTTGAAATTTTTCTCTGCTTCAAGTTGTTCTGAAATTCTGCTCTTGCTTCTATCTATTCCTCATTTGTTACTCATCTCTGAGTTTTATCTCACACTGCGCATACTGTAATTTTCCCTTTCTTACAGTTCCACTCATTTTTCATTCAGAATGACCAACCATCCACAGTCATTGCATTTTTTTTTTATCCTATACCACCTATTCAGTTACACCTTGAATCTCCAAGAAAACGCATCAGCAACTGAATCGCCAACCATCCAAGAATCATGATTCAGTTCTTCTAAATAAATCATAACTGATCGATTACCTGTGAGGTGAAACAGTAACCCTTCGATCAAGTTTCCAATTAACCAGTACCATTGGATTAAATCCGCAGGATTTCGCATTTATCTCATATGCCCTCTAGCTGTGACCGAGCACTAAACATAATTTGAATTTCGTGATTTCGCATCTCGACATTCCTGTGGTGAAGGGTCTCGACACTCCAAGTCGTGATCGCCAAGACTCTGATATGTATATTATCACCCCTAGCTTCTTCCCCTCACGTGACCACCGGTGGTGACCATAGGCTGCGCCAAAAAGGAACTTCATATTTCGCAAACTTATGAACTTTATCAAGCCTAATCAACAGTCGAGATATCCAATGATCCGACGGTCCAGATCTCATCGCGATATTGCATATCGCGATTCCTGTGATGAAGGGTCTCAATACTCCAAGTCGCTATCACCGAGACTCCGAGATGGAGCTTAACACCGCTATCTTCTTCCTCTATCTTCTGCAAATGTAACCACTGGATGTGACCACAACCTTATTCGAAAACGCATTTCACACTTTCGCGTCTCGAGTATTCTATGATGAGTCCTCTCGACTCTCCATGTCATGAAATCTGAAATAGAGCTTGGAATTTCTAGCTCTTCTCTCCAGTTCTCGACAATGTGACCATGAGATATGACCACTCACAAATAAAACGATCACTTCGCTCCTTTGAATTTCTAGTCAGCGAAATGATGATATTTCGCCATGTGTCCTATGGAACCAATAGTCCATATATTATCACGATTTCACCACGTATCCTTCTTGAATCAACGGTCCAAATTTCTCCTTGATCCGACAGCTCATATCATTTCACCATTTCGCAACTTCACGGGCCTTCGTCATGCCTGATCAATGGTCCACGATCTTGATGATTCGACGGTCCAGATCTTTTCATGATCTCACATATTGCGAGTTCCCACACCATGCTCTGTTGACTCCTCCAATCTGCAAGTCAGCGAAATTCCAATCGCTTGCCACGTGTCCTATGACTCCAACGATCAGGATTGTTATCGCGATTTCGCATATCATGAGTTTGAACCTCTTTCCTTTGGATTTCCCAATCTATGAAACTCCGAAATGAAACCTTTGTCGTGCTTTGACTATTTTCCTCCTTCTGATCTTACACTGCTTATCATTCCATTATCGCTACACTACTGATCGTGCTAATCTTTGCCATCTGATCATGTTGATCTTCACCATCAATGACAAACACACATACTCTGCCTCTATCTAAAACATGCCAATAGGCCTAGTAGTAAAGTGGGGTATTTTTTGGCTGAGTGGCATGAACGCTCTTAAAAAATAGTGTATACATCTCTGATGAAAATGGGAAGAATATCATCCTAGACAAAGCAATGTGACAATGGTCTAATGCATGAAAAAATTGTCTCAAAAAAACATCCACCCACCTAATCAATTGGGGCCATCTGCAATAAAATATCTACATAATACAACATAGAGAACTAATGCACTTCCCATCATATCTATATTTTGATAGTGTCGAGAGAATAAGACACAGGAACCTAACATCCTGTCTCTAAAATGAAGCTATACGTAGTTGACCACCACAATTGTAGAACTCCAAAGATGAATGAACATGCGGACTGAAATATCTCTTCACATATCCCAACTCGGTCTCTCTTGCAACAACAAGTGGTAGCATAAGGAAATGGGGAAAATACTCCCCCCCTCCTAAAAAAACCAGTGATAAAATAGAAATCCTCCTCCATGGGATGATACCACATATTGAGACTAACCCTGAACCCATGTCTCACATGATCCCAATGATGGATCAACTATTGTAACAACAAATAATTTCCCCTAAGGGATGTACCCTCCTGATAAAAATTCAAGAGGCTAATATCCATCAAAAGTTCCTTTGGTGACTTTGAAAGATGGCGAAGGAATAACTCACACTCTCTCTCCCTAGCCTCCCACTCACCCACAAATGTGTGCATCTCGACCTGCTTCCACTCATCCTCCTCTCATCGTCGTCGTCTATGATTCACATACAAATATTGTTAGGAAAAAACACAAACACACACACATACACATATATAATAAATTAAAATTATAAAAAAAATACATATATAAATGACGTGTATTTAAAAAAATCCCATTTTTTTTTTTTTGCAAAAACATCTTAAAAATCAATCATTGCACCACAAACAAAACATACACCCTGATGCTGGTACACTATCTCAAAAAAAAAACACCACCCTTCTATGCCTCCTATAACATTCTCTGCACCAATTTAGTTCTTTTAACTGTGTCGGTTCAATGCTTTTAACAACATCAATTCATTTCATTAACAAAGACACACTGCAACGCAAAAAGTTATGGCGCATAAATTCATGGTACCCTTTGTTAAAATGAAAGAACTGGTGTGCCAAGTATACCAGAGCACTGGCATGATGTTTAGTGGTGATTTGTATTACTAATGCACCACTAACGGGTCCTTATAGAAGAAGAACTACACTATTTATTTTTCAAAACATGTCGCAGTGCATACGTTTAACATTTACGCACTGGTGCACCACAACTATTGTCACAAAGCTATGGATTGCAATGGTGTGTCAACTAAGTTGTACTACTCTAATTGGTTAATGCAAATTTTCCCTGGTGTCGTTGTCTTTACAACACCGGTGAATTTGTTGGATAGATGGGAACCATTAAGTTAAACTTCATGATCGCAGCTGAAGTGGTGCGATGTGTTACTATTAATGCATGGGTACCACCATGATAGTGGAGCACCAATGTTTTGTTCCATGGTGCATTGTAAAGGATAAAGAACCAAGAATGAGGCATATAATGAGACACCCCGCTATGCCAAGTTAGGCAATATATGTTCTGGTAAATTTTACCAGTGCATCTCTGTAAACTGTACCAGTGAATTGGGTTAAAATAGTTACATCACTGCGTTAAATTTTATAAATCATCGAGTTAGAGGTGCCATTAGTTAAATGAAGTGTATCGATGCAGGTAGAATCCAATTGTGTACCAGTTGTGGGGAATTCTGAAGGACGTACCACTTTGTTTCTATAATTTATCGTGGTCCTATTTATTGAATGGTATTGGTGCATACACTTATATGAGATGCACTAGTGATAGTGCTCACTATGAATTCAACATAGTATGCACCCCGTTGGGTTGAGCTAAAGCGTTCAAGCGCACCGCACGAAATTTGACACTTCTACATATTGAAACAATTGTGACAAATACTTGCGACAAAAGTACTCTTTCTTCGCAAACTTCAAGAGAAAAAGTTCAATTTTTCAGTTTTGATCTAAATACACCCCGTATGTTGCTCTCTTGACGGAAGAAAACTTTTGTCTATGTTTTCGTCACAAGAGCGACGCTCACTATTGACTATGACACTTTCGTCTGTGTTTTTGTTGCAAGAGAGACGCTCAATATAACCGTTCCCGTCTTCAACAAAGTGACCTAAATATAACAAATAAACATCTCTCCATTTGATAGGTAATCCTAATTAAACAAATAAACATCTCTCCATAAATTAATAATGGTAATCCTAGTCAATAAATTTCAGAGACTTCCTTTCAAGAATATAACTATAGCGTGAAGAGCTTAAGTCTAAATTATTCCCTATTATCATTATATCAATGGGAACAGAGGCCAAAACATAGGTGGCTTGAGCATGGATAGAGTCATAATTTCGGTACTTACCTGACTCGTCTGGATGTTTGGATCTCCTCTTGACATTCGATAAACCCTTAATAGGAATATACCACATTTTTAGAGCATAAAAAACCTATAATCACTCATAATAGGAATATCCGAACATTTTTAGAGAATAATAGGAATATACCACATTTTTAGAGCATAAAAAACCTATAAGCACTCAAGTTTCTATATGACTAATTTTGGAAGAAAAAAGAAACCAATAACCGTATATAATAAATGTGTCTTTCTTGAATATTTTTTCTATAGCCATGATTTTACTAACAAAATGCATGTCTCTAAATAATAAACTATTAAGTTTTTGTTAAAAGTTTAATATCCTAGCAACATGGGAAGGAACAGAATGGGCTAGATGCTCATGACTCAATACTTTATTTTTTTAAATTGACTTTGAAAAGTCCCATGATATGGTCAAGTTTCCCTTCATCCTAATCACGCTTAAGGCTCTTGAATTTGTCTCGTTGTTCCCTAGAGCCATGGAAAATCTTCTTAGAATCAATGAGGTATCTCTCCATCAACATATGTAAATAAGAAGAAGTAGGGATAATCCATTATATTTGACGAGGATATCTCTTGGAACTTGAAATTTATGTGATGGTAATAGAAGCCTTGGTCTAATTTATCTTTCACATTATAAAGACATCCCTCTCCCTAAACAAGGAATCAAGTAGTTTGTCACTGGGAATTTTTCTAATGATTTATTTCTCACAATTAGAGAGGAATATAAATTAATGATCAATTCAATGGACTATATTTATATATTTTATTTATCCTACGAGTCCAAAACTCAATGTCACAAACTAGGCCCTCAAGACCTTCCTTGTTTGATAACATATTGGGTTTGGATTTCTTAGGCTTCCTTTTGTGTTTTAGGCATCCTCCAAATAGATGTGGTAGATTGTCATCCAAAGAGCTAAAAAGAAAAAGAAAAATTGGCACACTAAGATAATGCCCATGGTTGCAGTCATATTCCAAATACGCACTAAAATATTGGTTGTAATCTATGTCTATGATTGATCCTCTCTTTCAGTTTTCTCAACTAGTCAGTTTCAGTACTTGGAGAAATCTATTTATATCAGTTTTTGGGAAAGTATGGAGGGTGGTAAGAACTTCACAAAGTAAATTGGAATTTTGTTGCATGTTGAGGGTCTATATGGAAATCCTCGTAATACACATCCAACCTTGAGGTTTCATGCACCAAATGGATTATTAGAGTACTATAATAAAACAAGGTCTCAAACTATCGATGAAATACAAATTCTCATATTTGGTTTGAATTTTAATGGACATTCCTTATGGTGGTCCTCCATCCTTTTCACGAAGGAAAAAACTTCATTAAGACAACCTAGTTCTCAACCCTAAGAGGCATTAACATGATTAGAGATGTTTTTGTCTTCGAGACATGGGACAACATTATGTAATATGTGAGTAATACAATATTATATATAATATATATAGTTTCCAATTTATATATTATAAATTATAAATTATATAAATTATATATACTATATAATATATAAATTA
>JZKD02S1591961.1:0-10194 GCA_000966675.3 Picea glauca
CTTAGAGCCCTTAGTCTCCCACAAGTTCACCTAGCGGAGCGTTGACTCCAGGGGTTATAGATGTCTACCAATCAGTCAAGTCGGCGAGTGGCACCCTTGGAGCACGTGGTGCATCCTGAAGGGCACAACGCGCAATAGAAACAACCGAGGCGAGTGGCACCCTTGGAGCACGTAGTGCATCCCGAAGGGCACATCGCATTGATAATGATGATGAGACAAACCTAGATGACCCTAAGACCTTAGTGCCTTAAGAAATTCTCAAAACGACTCCCCTAATTAACTGTCGCCCAGTTCAAATCTAAACCTAAATTTAAAACATCTCTAAGATAAAGTTTTGATTAGCCTTAAGAAAATACCCTACAAAAATAAACATAAGGGCGTAAACTAAAACCCTCCTAAGTGTCAGTTAAAGTCTTCTTAAAATTAAAGGGGGTAAGGTGAAGAGAGGGATAAATTAATTAAAATACGAGGTTTTAATTGTAAAAAGGAATAAAATTTTTAAAAATGTGTGAGAGTATAAAAGTAATGAATTTAAAAATATAATGAAAGGATTAATTAGCGCATCTATCTTTTTGGTTTAAAAAAAAAAAAGGAAAGGAATAAATAATAGAAATAGGGAAACTTGTAATAAAGGAAAGTAGGGGACATGGGGTAAAAAGCAAAAAGGAATCAGCAATTAAGGACTTTCTAAAAATAACTAAATTTAGCAACTTCATTTTATGGAAAGTTATTAAAAGAATTTAAGGGGATCTAGAAACACCTAGGAGTAATTTTAGGAGCGACTCTAGGTGGGTGAGGGAAATGGGTCTTTTAATTTTTAAAAAAGGAAAATAATTATGGAGAAACGTGGGGGATGAGTGACACTTGGACGGTAGAGAATTTTTAGAGGTTTGTCATTAAAACTTAAATTAATAGTGATTTAGGGAAAGTAGGGGGGTTCTCAAATTTCTATAAAAGAAGGGGAAGATGAGGAAGAAAGGGGGAACGGTTAGCGTAACATTACGCTGTCGGATTGTGGCTTGACTAATTGCTTGTGAGGAGTTGGGTTTTTCTCAGCTCAGATTGGAGTGGTAGCTCAGCCTTGCTAGGTGAGCTGAGAAGCTAGACTTATCTTCTGGAATTTGTGTGGCCCCTTTGCAGCTCGGGGGGCTAAGGGGGAAGCAGAGTAGCCCTAGCGATTGGCTCGGAGGTATTGGTGAGGTCGCTACGGTCGGCAAGCAGGAGCGGCAAGGAGCATGAGACATCCATCGAGGCGTGGACATAAATCGAGGCGGTCAATAAGGAAAAAGGTACGCGTGTTATTTGGTAGAGTTGAATGCTCGGATTGGTTTTTTCGTTGTAATATTGTTGTTGTATGTCCTTCTTATTCCACGTCCTGGACTATAGAAATTATTTACTATCGTAATTCTGGACTGTATCAAATCATTTCTGTTGTAATTCTGGACTCTGTGAATCCCTTATTCCATTCGACGTTTGGATGGTGTAAAATAATTACTGGTTGATAATCTGGACTGTGCAAATTTTAATGACTGTGCGGAAATGTGTAAATTTTTATGATGGGTGTCTGGAAATGTTTCTTTAGACCGTGGGTTTTTGGGGGAAATTAATTAGTGTTGGCATATTCCTTATTGACTGTGGGGGTGAACAAGTCTAGGGGAATTTATATTTCTCTGTCAGTGATAAGTTTATTTTAGACAAATCCTATCTTATTTGTTGGCGATTTGAATATTAGACTAAATGTCAAAATCTGTTGGCGGCATGCGGGTTAATGGAAATTCGTTTTTGCCCCGGATTAATAAATTTTAACCCCTTTTCTTACCTGAGTACTGCCTTGTTGACACCGAACCTTGGATGAAACCAGCGTGGGCATCACCAGCAGATTACCCTTGACATTTTAGTCGAAGCCCTTCAAGAATTCTTCAAACCTTCAGTAATAATCACTGTGGTGATATGCAACCTGTGTATTTTAAATCTCCGCGTATTTTTTTTTTATCTCAGCACGGTGACACGTTGCATGTGTGTGTAATTTATTATAACTCAGCGCTGCGGCAGGTTGCATCTCGAAATTTCTTTAACCCTTCATCCATATTCCCTGTGGTGATCTGCGACTTGTGTAGTTTTAAATCTTTGTGTTTCTTCTTTCTACTCTCAGCGTTGTTGCAAGTTTGTGTTTTTTTTTTCTCTCTGCGTAAATGCATTTGACCTCTACACGCCTTCCTAGGCATCTCCCTGCTGGCATTTTTCCCTTCACTCCCACCGACTGAAATCCCACGTCTTACCTTTCTGACAGTGCGTGGTCAGGCTGCGTCCTTATCGCTGCAGGTGGTGTAGGGGGGGTGTCAGCACGATCTCCTGGAGGGAGTGACTGCACCCAGCCACAGCCTCAACCCCGACGAGCCTCTTCATGCGCACCATCCTTATTTGAGTATTTTAATGTTGATGAGGCTCATATCTCGATTCCCAGGTTAATGAAGGAGTCATTTGTGTGAATAAATCAGTTGCCTTGAGATTGCTAAGATTTTCCTTTACATTGTATTCATATTAAGTTTTCTTGGGTTCTCTTTTTCAGTATGCCCCGCACCTTTATTTCTATTATTTGTTTTCGATGAGACATGTGGACGAGTTGAGGGCTTGGCGCTTGCGTTGTCATTGTGTTGGTTATGGGTTGACTGATGGACTTGAATTTGACAAGTCTAAACTGCAATGTTAATCTGTTATTCAATTATGAACTGCAATGTTAATCTGTTAAATTGACACTTATAACTGCAATGTTAACCTGTTATTCAAACATTTACAGAGTTTATGTTCTGCGTTACAGTGTTATGTTATGTATTACAGTGTTTCTGTTCTGTGGTTTATGTTCTGTATTTACATTGAAAAATCAATAAAAGTTGGTGGTGTCAATATTTACACTATTATATATTATATATTATATTTTGATACATTTTATTTATTAGAAATTAATAAATAAAAAATTTATTTTAGATAATTTCGTATTATTATATATTATATTTTATTTATTTTGTTTACTAGAAATCAATAAAAGTTGGTGACGTAGATATGTAAAGTTATATGAAATGTTTACACTTGTTATTATATATTATAATTTTCCTTTTCCTATTTGAAAATCTTAAATCTCAAGTTCAAGGTAAAATTCATTTGAATGTGAAGCATATAGAAGAAATCAAATCCATTACAAAACTTTCTTAACGAAGAAAGGACAGAAATCAATGACCATTGAACTATGCTTGCACATAATTTTGATGAAGATAGGAGGACATAAATCTATTGTTCAGATTGTTACCTTCCATATTAATGATTAAATTGTTATTTTATTTTCATATCGACATTTGTTATGTAAATCTTACTGCCATATTATTATTACTGCCTTATTAGAATCATGTAACTGCCAGATGTATTACTGCCTCTATGTAACTGCCAGATTTGGAATTATTACATTCTTACATTATTACATTATGTTAGGGTAAAGGTAATAAAGGATAAGGTTATGGTAATGTTATTGCAACAAGTTATTGCAATGTTACTACATTATATTATAATGAAGTAAAGTAATGCTAAGATAATGAATCGTCTTACGATGGAATGTATGAAATAATCATGTGATGAATTTATAGTGTAATCTAATGCAATATATTGGACTATCAATGTCTTAATCGTTAGTGTAATGACCATGCTGCTTAGTTGGTTAAAATTGCAAAGTCCTTATATTATACTGTAATGATGCTCGCTTTTATGAAGATGTCAGGGTAGTTTATTTATGGATACTAATATATGAGATGAAATGTGGATGTTATCCTATTGTAAGGTAAGTAAGGCAAATGTAATAAAATTATTCATTCATGGTATGTTATTGTAATAATTATGGTTAGTGATAAACATATATCATGAACTGTCCTTGAAATTAAGTACAAGGAGTTATCATGGCTTAGTAAACGGGGATTGAATTTAGTTGATTTCACATATTTAAGAATGGGTTGGTAAATCGTCGTCTAATAGAAAAACAAATGGATTAATTGGTCTGTAATTATTTTCATGGAGTCTCAATAGTGGGTGGACTTATGTCTTCCATAGAGGGCGTGGTTGTCTGTTGATTTGGTAGTATTGCATTGCTTGGTCTGCTTGTGTCGGGCGGGATGTAGACACCTCCATGTTCCTCAGAACAGTCGCCAGCCCTGAGACCTTAAATGGTTAAAATCGATGGGAACATGGGCTTGAGTGTTGATTATGTGTCTTGGAGGTCCTAACCTTGCTGGGTAGGACGGGCAGGTGGTCAGTTTTACCTTTGTCGTGGTTCGTCATAATTTTCCAATTTTTCAAAGATTTCTATGTGCGTGTCTTTATTGTGTAAAGAATCTAGTGTCGTATCAAGAGTCTCGGGCCCTTTAAGGGCAGGGTTCCACTCTTGCGACACACCTGACAAAGATTACTAGTTTCTGCCTGAGCAGTCGGCCAGGAGCCTATCTGACCTTCTCTCTTTCCGGAGCAGAGGACTAAGATTAAATGCCCTGCTTTCCTGTGCAGAAATAGTAAAATCTTCTACTATGGATTCATCCCTCTGTGTTTGTACTGTGTATAACCCAGTATGTCATTAAATGTTTGCGTTGTGCGCCTTATGTCTATAGTCCTTTATTGCTTGTTGTTACTTGTTGTGTGCCTTCAATATTCTTATGATGAACATTGTGGTGGCATCTTGTTGGTTTTCGAATGGCGATGTAGATTCAAGTGTGTCTGTTACTTCTACACGCGTGCACACACCTTAACACAAAAAAAATAAAAAATAAAAAGTTTGCACCTGTTAACAGAGTTGTTGTCGTAACGAGGAGGTCGTTACATATGGTATTAGAGCAGGTTTGACCCGCGACTTAGGATTCTCTATGGATTTCGTTGACATGATTAGATTGATTATATGGTTGTTGATCGAGTTGATTGTGTGTGTGCAGGTAATCATGGTTAGAGGACGCCGCAGAGGCAGACGACGGGGTGCTAGGGGAGGAGGCGTGATACCTCCAGTAGCATCCATGCCTGAGGGGTCTAACCCCCAGGGAGGCGATCAGGTTCTCGAACAGGAGCATATAGAAGTTGGCGATGTCGTGGGAATGATGAGATCTTTTCAGCGCATGTCTAAGGCATTGATCAGCCGTTTGGATAGATATGAGGCCAGGGCGTCGGCACCTGCTGAGGTTCCACCGCGCGCACCTGTCGTTACAGGTAGCATTCATCGTGAACTCAAGAAGGTAAAATTTCCCGAGTTCTTTGGTGCCCCGGACGGCGCATCCGTCGAGGCATGGTTGGAGAATATGGCGATGTGCTTTGCACTTCACGATTATACCTCTAACATGAAGGTCTGCATGGCGGTCTTCCAACTGAAGGGGAGCAATCTTCTATGGTGGAAGATTCTCCTGCCGCAGCTAAACATGGCCGTTGAAGACGTGTCATGGGAATTGTTCGAGGAACGGTTCCGAGAGAGGTACCTTTCAGAGGAATTCATTGAGTGACAGCTCAATGAGTTCAATGCATTATGACAGGGAGGTCGTACGGTGCCCGAGTACGAGGCACGTTTTATGGAGCTACTCCGGTATGCTTCGCACCTAAACACTGAGAAGCTCAAGGTCAACCGGTTCATGTTTGGCCATAACGGCAGCCTGCGTGCAAAGGTTAGGATCTTGATGCCTCAAACCTTTCACAACGCTGTCCAAAAGGCCCTCATAGCAGAGGAGGAGCTTATCAGTGGGGGTCAGACTAGGACTCCAGTGAGACCAGCAGGGCAAGGTTCATCTGGAACGCTGTAGCACCAGACACCAGCGAGACATACACCGGGATATCGTGGCTTCCAGAGGGGATCCACGTTCACTACAGCTCAAAGACCACTGCCTCAGCAGCGGACACCTTATCGAGGACCATAGCACCAGCAGTAGCATCGCCCGCAGCAACAGTAGTTTAGGCATGTTCAGCAGAACAAACCAGGGTTCCAGGCCAGTGGGCAGTCATCTTCTGCTTCGGGTACCAGGACTACTGGGCTGAAGAAGGGGTGTTGTACATGTGGGGAGCCACACTACCAACGCGACTATCCAGTGGAGAGGACCAAGGTGTTCGGATCATCCAGACCCACTACCATGGGGGATATGGGCAAGGTCCATTGGATACATGCAGCGGTGAAAAACCGCAAGGCAGAGCACCAGTCGACTGTGCTCGAGACGACAGGTATTGTCGCTGACCAGACCCTTAGTATTTTGATAGACCCAAGTGCTACTGAGAGTTTCATTTCTGGTGCAGCGCTAAAAAGTATTAAGGTAAAGGCAGTCGAACAGGACGAGTTTAGCTTCGTAGAGATGGCTTCTGGAGCCAAACAGAAGGTTGGAGAAAAGGTTACGGGTTGTGCCCTTAACCTGGGAGAGTTTTTCATGAGGGTCAAATTGTATGTCACAATCTTAGGATCTTATGACGTCATGATTGGTATGGATTGGTTGCAATCACATGAGGTGATACTCAACTATAAGACGAAATGGTTGAGCTTGGTCGATGATGAATGACATAGACGGGTGATTGTAGGATGGAACCAGGGAGTATCCCTGAGGTTCATCTCTTCCTTATAGTTACAAAAGAGTATGCACAAGGAGTGCAAGCTTTATGTGATCCTTGCGCTAAATGAAAAGGGAGTAGCAGAAGGTATAGAACACCTTCCGGTGGTGAAGGAGTTTGCAGACGTATTTCCAAAGGAGTTGCCTGGGATGCCGCCAGAAAAAGAATTGGAGTTTACTATAGACCTGAAATCGGGGACCGAACCGATAGCAAGAACTCCTTATCGGATGTCAACCCCAGAGTTGCAAGAGTTGAAAATGCAAATGAAGGAGTTGCTGGACCTGGGATTGATACATCCTAGTGTGTCACCGTGGGGTGCACGGGTTATTTTCATTCGAAATAAGGATTGATCGTGGAGGCTTTGTATTGACTACCATCAACTGAACAAGGCTACGATCAAGAATTAGTATCCCTTACCAAGAATTGATGATTTGTTCGATCAAATGAAGGGTGCAACGGTGTTCTCCAAGATCGATTTGCGATCAGGGTATCACCAGTTATGGATCAAGGAGGATGACGTCCCTAAGACCGCCTTTAAGACAATATTTGGACATTATGAGTTTACTGTTTTACCTTTTGGACTGACAAACGCCCCAGGGGTATTCATGAGTTTGATGAACGAGGTGTTCCGCGAGTACTTGGACAAGTTCGTCCAAGTATTCATTGACGATATTTTGATCTACTCTCGGACAAAGGAGGAGCATGACAAGCACTTGCGCTTGGTACTACAGTGTTTGCGAGAGCACAAATTGTATGGGAAGTTGTCCAAATGCTCTTTTTATCAATCGAGGATTCGCTACTTAGGGCATGTCATCTCCGACAAAGGCATCGCCATGGATCCAACAAAGGTTGAGGCTATTATGGAATGGCCTGCACCAACGAATGTCACAGAAGTGCGTAGTTTTATGGTTTTAGACGGATACTATCGACGGTTTGTCGAGGGTTTTTCGAAGATAGCAAATCTGATCACGGAATTGCATAAGAATAACAAGAAGTTTGTTTGGACAGAGAAATGTGCGGAAGCATTTCGGAGGCTTAAAGAGTTGTTGACCACAGCGTCGATCCTAAAATTCCCTGACATGGACGCAGACTTCTTGGTATGCTCTGACGCATCCAAGGAATGTTTAGGTGGAGTCTTGATGCAAGACAAACGAGTGATTTCTTACATTTAGATGAAACTGAGAAGGCATGAGGAGAAATACGCGATGCACAATTTGGAGTTATTAGCCATTGTATATGCCTTGAAGGTTTGGAGACACTACCTTGTTGGACGAAAATTTGAATTAAAGACTGATCATTGTGGACTACAACACATTTTTACACAAAGAGACCTGAATGCGTGACAACGGCGTTGGTCAGAATTGCTTAGCGAGTACGACTTCGAGATTACTTACATAAAGGGAACAATGAACCGAGTGGCGGATGTTTTGAGTCGGAGGCCACACATCTTTTTGGTGTTACCTCTTCAGATGAATCTATGTGAGAATATTCTCACTTTACAACGTGACGATGACTAGTACAAGGAATTCGAGGATTTTATCGGACAAAAAACAATGATGGTACCACGATATGAGGGATTTTCTTTTGATAGCGATGGTTTATTGATATTTAGAGGTCAGATTTATGTACCGCCAAACGACGAGTTGAGGATGTTGATCCTGAGCGAGGCTCATAGAAAAGTTTACATGGCTCACCCAGGAGTCACGAAGATGAGGGCAGACCTTAAAACCTTATTCTTCTGGAAGGGAATGAAGGCCAACATAGTCAACTTTGTGGCTACATGTCTTGAGTGTCAGCAGGTAAAGGCTGAACATAGACACCCGACAGGATTACTTCAACCACATGCCATTCCATAATCGAAATGGGAAGTTATTTCGATGGATTTTATTGTTGGATTGCCACTGACGGCAAGGAGACATGACTCGATTTTTGTAGTAGTAGACACTCTGATGAAAAGCTCTCACTTTATTTCTGTGTGTACAACGTATCAGGCACCTGACATAGCGAGAGTTTTCATCAGTGATATTGTGAGGCTGCATGGTGTGCCTAAAAATATTATATCTGATCGAGGATCGGTGTTTACTGGATGATTTTGGACGAGTTTCCAAGAGGCCTTGGGAACCCAACTTAACTTTAGTACTACGTATCACCCAGAGACGGACGAACAGACAGAACGTACGAACCAAACCTTGGAAGACATGTTGCGCATGTACGTGATGGACCAACAAAAATGTTGGGAGGAATTATTGCCCCTAGTAGAGTTTGCTTATAACAACAGTTACCAGAGCACCATTAAGATGGCGCCTTTTGAGTTCCTTTATGGGCGACCGTGTCAAACGCCCTTGAGTTGGGATCGGCTAGAGGATAGAGTCCTGGTGGGACCAGATGCGATCCAAGAAATGGAAGAGAAAATGCAAACCATAAGACAAAGGATTAAAGAAGCACATGATCTATAGAAGAGTTATGTCGGTGCGCACCGAGTCGACCATAGTTATGAGGTCGGAAATTGAGTCTTCTTCCAGGTTAAACCGCATAAGAGTTCGATCAAGTTTGGAAAGGGAGATAAACTCTCTCCTAGGTTCATGGGACCTTTCGAGATTGTGGAGAGAAAGGGGCCCGTGGCCTACCGACTAGCCTTGCCTGATTCTTTGAGGCGTATGCACGATGTTTTTCATGTATCTATTTTGTAGGTATCGAACGAGGGAGAACTCACAGCTGAGCCAGTCCGCATTTTATATCATGGCGTTCAATAGTTACGATGTTGAACGGTAGATCAGGTCAAGGTCCAATGGGACAGTTATAGTCCACACTCGGCGACCTGGGAGGACACATATGTTATGTGCCAACAGTTTCCATTTTTGTTTGATAGATAGATTTAATATACTGTGACACACTTATTCCGGCATTTATACTGAGAAACTTTGGGATGAATTTTAGACCCAGAGGGGGTGTATGTAACATCCCGCTCTGGCGCACTTAGAAAACTTATTCTTTGAGGACACTCACTTGCAAGTGATCTGGATTTTTGTGATGATAAACATTTATCCTTGATGATGATGCGTTATGATGGATGAAATGATGTTTTACTTCTTTGACATAACCAGGTGCTATTGACTCAGTTTATTTGAGTGTGCAGGGTTTTTGACCTGGAGGATGCAGAGGCATCGATGGAACCCTTCGACTCAGGATTGAGTGAGGGGGTGTGCTATTTGAGTTGATTTATTTACCATGGTATTTATTGAGTTGATGATATGTTGTTGACATGTTCTGACATGATGGTTGATGATGCAGGCTGACGATAGCTTATCGACCAGACTCACATATGGAGTAAAGGGGCCACACACGATTTCCAGATAGGATGAGGGAGAGGTGTGGAAAGCAGTCCTGCCACAGCCTACTACCACTCTCGCCGTGGCTCAAACTACAAGTTAACGATTACCTAGTTTGAGAGGATCCACGATGTCGTGGGGGAAGACTGTGACAGTCACTCACGATGATTCTAAGGGGCGCGCAATAAGGTGGGGGCCTTATTCCTTAGAGCCCTTAGTCTCCCACAAGTTCACCTGGCAGAGTGTTGACTCCAGGGGTTATAGA
>JZKD02S1591962.1:0-10194 GCA_000966675.3 Picea glauca
TTCTATCCTAAGCTTTATACCTTTACAAAGTAGTTCTGGGATCCTGAAAACAAGGATCAAATCTACTAAAAATAGTAACTCAAAATTCAGTTGCAAAAGAAGTGGGATGATTCCCCAAAATGACGTTGATCCCATATTTCTCTCTTGTTGATTGTTGGTGTAGTGCAGGATAGCCTCCCAAGGCTAAATGATGCCTCTCCAATAGAGATAAATTCGAATCTGTTGATGTGGCAAGGTGTCCTGATTTTCTGTCTTAGTTAAAGATGTCAAAAAACCTTTGAAACATCTCCTCTTCCCACCATTTGTCAAAAATAATTGTTGGGCTAGTATTGATAATTCATTAGACATTCATTCGAAAAGATCTCAAATATTTTTGTCTCAAAAAACTTTGATCTATGTAAAAACTCTTTCATTCTGGACATGACAGGCTTTCGGTGGTTAACTTGGAAATCTTCTGGGTGGGTTATCTATCGAAAGCACCACTTTCGGTGGTTAACTTGGAAATCTTCTGGGTGGGTTATCTATCGAAAGCACCACTTTCGGTGGTTAATGAATAGTCATCCTGTTCACCTAAACCACCGAAAGTTAATCTTTGAAGAAATTTCAAAATTGCAAAAATGTTTACCTTGGGTCCTCTCTAATGCTCAGGATTTCTTAGATGAAGCAACCTTTGTTCATGCAGACCTATGAACTTCTACTGGTTGTGTAGGGGGCTCTGGTGTATCCATTATGGTTGTGGATAAATTAGCCAAAGTTTCCAATCCAGTTTGCTCCTCTTCTATTGATTGAAATTATTTTAACTTCAGCCACATAATCCTGAGCTGCCTATACAGTTTCATATTTTCTCTGATCAAAACTCTGTTTTTGTCTTTAATTTTGTCATGTTTCTCTTTAAGAGTTTGATTCATTTTGAAAAGTTCTACATTTCTGTCAGTGAGGTCTGTATTGGCCTTTTTAATCACCCTTTCTAGAACTTCCATTTCGTAAATCTGTTGTAGGAGCTTGTTGATCTTCCGTGCTCTAGCTGTTTTGGGCTTACTTGAGGAGGCTTCTTCTTCTGGTTGCTTGTGGGCCTCTTCAGGCTTTGGTAAAGGTGGATTTGAAGAATAATCTGCACTTTGTTCAATCTGTATGTTCTCTTGAGTCTCTGCCACCTCTAGTTCTGATTCTAAATCACTATAAGGTAGGTTCAGAGGGTTATTTCTTGTGGCAGGGTTTTTAGACTGTTTACCTTCAAACTACAATTTTCTCTTGATCCCTTCCTTCTTGCCAGGGGATGATTTTATGGGATCTCTTGGTAGTGAGATTCCTTTTCTTTTCTTGTGACTGGTCTTGGGAGTAGGAGTTTTTCTGCCTCTGGCTTTCTTAGTTTCTGCCTCTGGTGGTCTTTCTGTTTGAAATTCATTCCAAAACAAAAAGAAGACCCACTCAATATGTTTCCTCTGCAGAGATTCTCTCACAAGAAGAGTAATCAGCCCTTGATGTGATAATCTACTGACAACTTTAGCAGGCTAGGCTTTCACTTATCTTTCCATCTTCGTCAGGGTTTTATGAAAGAAGTAAGGAAGGTTTATTGGTCCTCTGCCTGTGAAATGATTCAGAAGTTTAAAATGGTAAAACATTACCCTGTTGTAGTTCCCCTCACAAGTGATATACACCAAAATTGCCTTCAATAGGGACTACCATTTGAGTTCCAGATAATACATTGGGATGTCCTTCTTTCAGGTTAAATCTTTATGTATAGGTAGCAAATAGGACCTGAATTTGATGCTTGAAGGTATGGTGGTTTTAAACCAACAGTCTCCCGTTATGGGTAATCCTGTGTACTCAACAATGGCTTCTTTGTTGATGATAATATCCTCCTTGCCAACTTTAGCAGTCCTTCCATCATAGGAAAGAGCAAACGATTCAGCCACCTGCTGGTGAAATCTTGTTAATTTCTCGTAGTATGCAAAAACTCCAGTCTGTCTGAAAAGTTCTGCCACCTCCGGATGAGCTTCTAAATACCAAACGCCATCCACATCAGATCTCAAGGCTGGACCTGCTTTCGACATGGGTTGATACTGACTGTGCCTGAAATTATGGGAAACTAGACATCCGGGGAGACAATAACTCTAGGAAATATGAACGTAGCAAAAATCTTTTATGGAAAACTAGTGGAATTGAGTAACATAACATTTAGATGATCGAGTTCAGAAACTGACCCAGTTTCGGGCGACAATTCGAATGAGAATGTGCCGAAACTTTAGATTTTCGGTGGCAAATTTGTTTTTGGAAACTAATAGAGGATAGTTTCTGATCTTACCTGATGATATGACTGGTTTACTTGACTCAAGAACACTCGCTTGGATTTTGATGATGCATTGACAATCACCAGAGGAAACAGGATGAATATTTCTGAGAATACGATTGACTGATGAAATCACGAACTTCACGGCCTTCTCAACAATTTTTGGGATTCATGATGACTCAGTGAGGTTTTTTGAAAGAGTAACAAGATCATGATGGCTTGAGTACTCGCGAATGAAATGGAGGGAGGTTCTGTGAAATCACAGATACAAGTCCCCGCCATGTTTGGATTTTGAAATGATCAATGTGATTGAAAGGACACAGGAGCTTCGAAATTTTTTGGATTGACACCACAAACATCCATACCCTCCATCATGGTGAGCTTTTCGGTGGTTATTTTTTAATTATTGTGCCCACTTGACAGTTGGATCGTGCGAAAGCACGGGATTTCCATTTTAACCGTTGAAACACTTTTGGTGGTTAATCACCTTCTTGCTTCGACCCTTTAACCGCCGAGAAGAAAAGCTTTCGGTGGTTAATGAGCACATTGGAGGCTCGCCTAAACCACCGAAACCTGATATTTGGACATTTTCTTGACCAAACCAAGTCCAAACTTTCTTTTGAGATTATTTTCAAAATACAGACTCTCTATCCTACTTACAAAAATTTAGAAATGAAATTTAGATCACAACCTATCACCTCAAAAAGAAAAAATACACCAATTTATTTGAGGAGATAACAATTGTGTTTCTTCTTTTGCTCGTCAAAGGCGATCTTCGACTGTATCAACTAGTCGGTGGATTTGGCCTGGCTCATCTCCTGACTTTGGTTCTCCTGATGGCAGGGGTGCAATGGAGACTGCGTAGCTAGACTGAAGGGCCTGCTATACCCCTTGGAGTTGGAATTCAAGTCTACCATACATTTCTTCCTTCTTGGCTTCTTTGTTTTGTGCTATTTCCAGCAAAGAATCATTCAAGGCTACTATGATGAAGTCAAAATCATCAGAGGTGAGGAAAGTATGCATCTTAGTCATGGTGGCTTTCGATTTCTTTTGGGAAGAAGGTTTCGTGGGGGAAACCTTCCTCTTATTCAATGGGTCAACCTTGTCTCTGGGTGGTGTTACTTCACCTAGATTATGTTCAGCTTCAACTTCGTCATCACCCCCTCGGTCAGGTGACACTGAAGCAGTCTTCCCTGAGGTGCTGCTTAAATTTTGGACCTCCTCGGTCTTCTTTTGTCTGCTAGTTCTAGGTGTATTTTGTTCTTTATGAGTGTCCTTTGGGTTGTCAAGATTAGATATATCTATAGGTTTGGTGGGGATGATGAGGTCAGCATACCATTCCTTAGTGATGTCTTCAAGGTCTTCTTCTGTAAGTTTATAATATGACTGTAGCTGCTCTTTATGTTGATCTACTCGTGTTGTAATGTAGGTGAAGTGTCAATATGCGTTGAACTTCATTAGGGGTCAAAACCTCTATAAGGTGTTTGGGGTCATGTGAGGCTCAAGTTCGATGGCTCTCTTTAGTTGGAGGTAATATGTATGAACCACAACATTTGAATGCCACTGTTTGTTCATATCGCTTGAATACAAAATGGTAGCGAACTTCACAACAAGCGGTTCGAACATATCTATGTCTGGGAAGGTCACACCTTTCAGCATCTCCTAGGCAACAAATGCAATGAGGATTAGGAGCCAGATGAAATGAAATTCATAACCTTGATATTGTGCTTCTTGTCAGTCTAGTTCCAACTAGTTAACTAGGTACTTCGCCTAGTTCATTTGTAAGCCTTTTGCTCACTTCCCTATGAGGTCAATGACAAAGCTGGTGACCTGCGTAGGTCGATTCTTCCTTACTAAATTTTAAGCTATCATTTGAAATTCTAGGCACACTATGCCACTCTGGATGGAAGCTACCTTGTAGCCTATTCTTCCCTTCCCAACATCACCATATGTATCCTTGATCTTTTGTGCCAGCGCGCGATCTGCAAATTTTCCTGGATAAAAATCCCGCGGGTCAAGTCCCTGCATACTCACTCCTATAATCCCATGGATTAGTGTTAGTTCAACTGTAATACGACAGTTTAGCCATAAGTTGTCGCCATGGTAACATGACAGTAGCATCTTGACACTTGCGTTGACTTCCTAGTGTCTTCCGAATTGTGGGATCTTCATGACATTCAACAGGGTGGACTACATGAGGTTCATCGTCCATTGCTGGGGGATTATCTTTTAATTATCCCCCTTTGTTCTAGTTAGATACTTGTATGGGGTGAGCATACCATAGAGATTGCGATCTCCAAGGTTGAAGTTGCTAAATTTCAATGCTGCAATCTTGTCTTGGTCTACTCGAACTACACGTATCCCCTTCAGGAGATACATAGTAACTATGGTGTACTTGAAATATCTTGGTACACTATCACAATTCACCATGCTATCCAGAGGAGGGATGAAATCAGGAAATATCGTTGGAATTAGCTTCGCATTTTCTAGGTCATCTTTGTGCTTGGTTCTATTTTCCGCTGATGGTTGGGATGGTCCATCTCCACAAGCAGTCGAAAGAGAGGCTTTCACTGTTCTGGTCGATGAGGCTTGTACACTTGTAGACATAGACATTACTCTTTCAGTCATGAGGTTAATGAGAAATTATTTGACAACTTTCTCTCCAGCGCTGAAATCGTCCAACATACATGCTCGGGGTTGGAAATCTCAAGTTCGGGGAGTAACTTAGACAATGCAATAGGATAGAGGGAAATAACGTAGATATCACTATGTAAAATCAACGAGTCTGCATGTTCAGATTCACGGTTAGAAAAAGTGTTCTCGGTGCATGGCGTGACGGGATAAATAGGTAACTTGGCAGCAGATTTCTTGCAACGGGCGAGAATCCTTCATTAACTTTGTTTTGTCCATTACGGTGTGGTCCAACAGTTTGGTGGTGAACCATAAATGCCTTTCTACCTATTCAGAGAGTCGACCAAATGGTTATATTGTTCCCAATGACTATATTTATTTTCCATGGTGAAGTTCCAAGTGACGTTGTTATGTTATTCCAACGAAGCTCCAATTTTGCAAATTTTCCTTCTACGAAGATCCTATGGAACCTTTTGTAACTTTTCGATCTTAGATTTATTCTTACTTAGCTTCTTGGCCTTCTTTCCAGTGAGATTTGTCTCAGTATTCCTTTTTCCATTCTGATTCTTATCTACTTTTGGCATAGTTACTTCGTGCTGTTGAGATTCTTTCCTAAGATTCAAGGGTGATACTTCTTCTTTACTTGGAATAGGTACTTCAATGTTCTATGGGTCTTCTAGTGTTTTTACAACTTCGACATCTGAGTCTCTGGAATTAAATAGCTTCAATTTGTTCTTCTGTTCTTTCATCAAGTGTGCGATCCTTCTAGTCATGAAATATTTTAAGTCTTGCTTCTACTTCTCTAAAAATTAATCTTCTTCTTTCCTTCTAGCCTGATCTTTTTCAATCCATGGTTTTCCTAGTAACATGGTAAATGGGGCGTTGTTCTCAATAAATTTAACAATCTCGAAATCCTCCTTTGTCAAATTCCCATTGGCATGCATAGGTATATGGGTGAGATTTCCACATAGGTTTATCATCTTTCCTCTAAATAAACCTATTCCTCCTAATGAAGGATCATAGTAGGCTTCTCTAAAATTTCCCAAGTTCTTTCTATCATGATATTTACCTATGTTTCCTCATCTAGAACACAGTCAATGTTGAAGTCTCATATTCTTTCTTTAATGCATGATTGTTATTTGAAGATCTTTGATAAGATGACATGTCAGTGGTCATTCAAGGTTTCTTTTATCTGTAGCAATACTTTCTCTCATTCTTTTTGGGGTGTTTCCATAATCATTGTTTCTGGATATTCCTTAGGGTTTTCTTGTCTCATGTTCATTCCTTCAATCTTAGCAATCATTCTAGGGAAATCCAATACTTCATGGTCCATAGCTTTGCAACAAAGCCAACTAGATCTTCTCCCATGCTATTCCTTAGCAAGATGTCCCAGTTTTCTGCAACTGTAACAAAGGGTTAATCCTCTCTTTCTTTTAAATGATCCCCAACCTTTCCTATAATGTGCGCTAGGATCATGGTAGCTAACCTGCAAACATTTATTTCTAGTATCCTGCATCCACTTGTTAGTCCAAACATTCTTTCTATGCATAGGTATAACATATATTTCACTATTCTCATCAGATCTACACACATCAAACCTCCTTTCATCTATTAGTGCACTAGTTTTCAAGCTAGGATAGAATCTATCAAACATACTTAGATTCATACTATTGAAACAAAAATTTCCACTTATCTTACTTCTACAGAGCACAAAGATTTCAGATATAGAACTTTTCACTATTCTTACCTTTATCAGAGCATAGAGCTTGCATATCTTACCTCTTTTAACCATAAATTATCACTTTTACCTTTCTCAGAGCAAAGAGCTTTCAGATCATACCTCTTTTAACTAGAAATTCTCACTTTTACCTTTATCAGAGCACAAAGCTTTCAGATCTTACCTCTTTTCTTCAGATCTTACCTCTTTTCTTGGCACGGAGCTTCACAGGTCAAGTAGAATGATGTGCACTAGGGAAACACATCTACGCATGGATCTTTCACAGTTTCAAGACAGATCTTTGCACAAAGCTTCTTCTTCCTTAGTTCCCAGCAATCACAATTTTTTGTCTTGACAACGGAACCATTTGTTGGAACAGGGGCAGACCCAGGGTTCAACGCTACAACAACACACCAACAAAACCCTGACTACCAACCCTTTCGGAAACACCTGTGAAGTAGATGAAGTCTCACCCAAGGTAGAGGTAGGGGTGGTTGCAGTACTTAGGTGTCTACAACCTTAGCTGGGACACAAATATATGATTGTAATGCTTAACAAATAACTCAACACCGAAAATTAATCAATATTTAACCACTATCTACTCGATAGATAAAATAAATAATCACATCATTAATTCAGATCTGATGTATCTAATCACTTATCATAGAGGGGTAGATTAGATCTAGCAGATTCGAGCACTAAGCACATTCACATAGGTAAGATCTAGCATCCATATACATCGTTAGCACAAAGCATAAACATATCTATCTATCTATATCAAGCACTTAGAAATTAAAGACATAAAAACATAAGCACATCACACAAATCATAGCAACACAACATGTACGTGGTTTGTCCCCACCCTAGGGCTATGTCCACCAACTCTTCTTCTTTATTATCTTTGGTCAAGCTTCTTATAGGCACATAGCATCAAAATCCTACTCCACAGAAGACAGGAGATCTGTGCACACTCTGCCAAATCCTCCTTCCTTGAGCTAGGGTACAACACTAAGACTTCTTACTATTACATGCACATAAATATGAAAGTCTCACATAGTATGCACAGAGCACTTACAATCCTTCAATCACATAGATCTAGCACTTAGCCATTCTTTTCGACCTCTCCCTATTTTATTACATTGCCTAAGCTTCTATATATATATATTAAAAAATAGGCCTAAGCATGGGTAAAACCATGGGCCAACATTCCAAAACCCGTTACATACTCCCAAATCCCAAAAAGGACCAAAAAGAGGGTCAAGATACCACGATATTTGCTTCATCTTGCGCTTTGTTTTCGACAGCCTGTCGAAGTCCCAAAATAGGTCAAACTTGACTAAGGATCTCCCAAAACTTGGTCAAGGGCCAACGAATACTAATACTAATAACATACTATACCATACAATACTGATACCAATACCAATACCATACCATACCATACCATACATAATTGCACCTAAAAAGAAGGTTGAAGTCAATAGGGGTGATAAAAATTGCTACATCTTTGAAACATTTTTTCTAAGCCAGCCATGGATAACTAAATGATGCAAAGGTACCAAAATATCAATATATAGTCCAAATCTATGCATCTATGAAATATCAATTCAAAAATCGTATTAGATTTATCAAGGTAATTAAAATCATGGAAGTGTTTGTATCCTCAAAATATTAAACAAGAATCTATGTGGTTGAAAAATCAATGATCATAAGAGTGGTCCAAGGTATCATTGTCAAGTGCAATATGTGGTTCTAGTAGGCAAGAATCAAAGATATTTCTAAAGAATATGGAGTCTAAGGGAATGCTAGTGGAGTGGGTATCTTAGGTAAAAATTCTAAAGGAGAACTAAAGTGGAGGTTATCCCAAGGAAAATTAAAATAAGGTATAGCATCAAATAATTTTTCATCATCATCAAAATTCATGGTTAACGAGGCAAGAGCACTTTCACACATGGAAAAAGAGAGTGGATTGGTGGCTCCCAAGTGTGAAGCTACAATATCAATTTGCAAGTCTAAGTTGTTCAAAGGATCCAAAGACTCATACTCTAACAGAGTGGAGGTTGTGTAGATGGTGGTAGTGGTCACATAAGAAATTTGTGATTTAGATCATGATCCAACCAAACAATAGGGATAGATTGCAAATGAGCTACTAAAGGTGAAACATTGTCTTCAGTAACATGTAGTTGAAAACTACAACATGTGAGTGGATCAATGGTGGATCACCGTTTAGGCCCAAATGAACATGTTTTGACCAAATTTAGGTGCAATCCTTGGAATTGTTTGTGCTCACTAAGGTGCCCATAGTTGATTACATTTAGGAGGTAAATCAGTGCTAATGTAGGCATAGATGGCGCCCACTTTAGCACCGACTGATGTGTCAAACCTAAAAAACAAATAAACCCATGGGTAAGGGGACAAAAATATCATTTTGGAAGGGAAGAATTACAAAAACATGAATTGGGTGTTTGCTAGGGCGAATGGAGAAAGAGTGCGAAGTGTCCAAATGAATTCCCTTATACATTTTGACTCCAACACAATTTGAGTGTTTTCTAGGGAAAATGGAGATAGAGTGTGACTAGTGCCAATGAATTTCTTGCTACATTTCGACTCCAACACGATTTGGGTGTTTCTTAGGGCGAGAGGAGACAGGCTGTGACCATACCAACTCAATTTCAAACTGCAATTGGACTCAAGCATGATTTTGGTGTTTCCTAGGGAAAAGGGAGATAGGGTGTGACCATACCAACTAATTTTCAAACTAGATTTGGACTCCAACATGATTTGGGTGTTTCCTATGGTGAACGAAGATAGGGTGAGACTAGAGCACGATTTGGGGGTTTCCTAAGGGAGAATTGATATTTTTAGGTAAAACAATTATCAAATTTCACAATTCAACCTCTTTGTTTATAAATTTTCTCATGTTTTATGGTCTATCTAAGTTTGACATTTTCCTATCCTTGTTTGAATAGGAACAAAAAGACCAAGAAGAAGAGAGAAGAAATAAACACCTTCAAAAATCATCACCAAGTCCACTTTCCCAAATCGTGACAGAAGGGATTTTCCCTAGCTTGCTTAAAATGTCAAGTAGAGGGAAGGAAGCAAATTCTATCCATAATGAAGCAAGTCCTTGTCAATTTATATATTTTTAATTGTCTTAATTTTATTTATTTGTTTTTTATTGAAAATTTTAACACAAAAACAATATTTTATATATCTAAGGACATGAGACTGACTAGGAGAAAGATTCCTTGGATTCGATATTGGGGATAGAGTCCATAAAAAAACTTGACGGTGTAGACTTGAAAATGCTTACAAAATACATAGAAAAACGATCCACTAAGACCTCGAAACATTGCAAGAAAATCAACCCTGTGAAAGGGAATCAATTTATTCCCCAACCACTCCTAGATTGAGCATAAAATCAAGGAGGAAATCATTGTCGATGACCTATAAGAATAGGGAACAGAGAGTGAAGACCTCCAATGTCGAAGCCACTCTTGGAACCCAAACTTCCTCCACCACACCATGTTTTGGAACTTGCACCCATGAACTATGATAC
>JZKD02S1591963.1:0-10194 GCA_000966675.3 Picea glauca
CGTGTGGTTTTCCATTTGGAGGAGCAACTGGTTGTGGAGGACCAGGAAATGGAAAATACAAATTGTTTTATGTCAATGATATGTAGGGTGCATAGGGAGGTGAAGAGATTTCACTAGTGCCCAGGTTATATGATGAGGTAGAAGGGGAACCTGAACTTGGCTGAGGGTTCGGGCACATCATGGGTGTTGGTGAGGGTCCACTCATGGGTGGAGGTGGAGAAACAAGATATGGTTGTTGGTAAGGGATAGAAATGTAATAATATGGCCCTCTGTATGGTTTTGGATATTGGGCTGAAATATACGTAGGTGGTGGTTGGATGTATGGGTTGTGGTGTGTCGTGGTACCAATCAATGCATTCGTAGCATGAGACATGTCAGGTTTGTCCTAGCCAAATGGTACAGGTCTGGGTGCATCGGGTAATATTGTGTATAAGTAACCTGACTGAGAATAAATGAAGTCAAACTGTTGAGTCATGCTGATGGATTCCTCTTTGGATTGGGGGAAGGTGGATTCCACTTCTTTGTCAAGTATAGAGACAGGTGATTTTAGAAACCAATAGAGATATTGTTCTTTAGTGGTGTATGCTTTACATAAACTATGTCGTCAACACCATTCGTGGATGTGGTTGGAAATATGCATAGCTGAGGTTTTTTTTCACTTGAAGATCATTTCTAAACCATTGTCATGATGAACTAGTAGTTGGAAAAAGGCCAAAAAGGCTTTGGACAAGGATTCAAAAGTCAGATGGGACCCTGGCTTTTCATCCACATACCATTTAGTTGATGGACCAATGAGTGTTCTTTGAAATAACCTTAAGAGGATGGAGTCATACATGATGCTATTTTAAGAGCACCATAAGTGGAAGTTCATAACATGGTTGGAGGGATACTCCCCCGATTTTCCTTCAAATTTTGGAATTTCTGAAGGTAGCTTGGTAGGCATATTGGGCCATCTGGGGTCATGTAGAATGGGATCATTCTATTCATTTGTGAGTTTATTCAAATCAGGAATGTTGAGAGATGCCAAGTATGGCATGGGGGGATTTTGTGGAGGAGTAGCTCTAGCCATGGTGTGAGAAGGTACTGGACCTAACCCTTGAGGGGGGTTTGGTGGGGTTGTACTTCCCCCTTGAGAAGAAGTTCCCCCCCCACCTCCTTGTGAAGGATATCTAGTGAATGGATGGCCTTGGGAATTGGACCCAAGTAAAGTGGAATTAAGAAAATATGATCCTAAAATAGTGGCACTCACAGGGGTGTGAGATTGTTGAGTTGGTGAGTCAACAAGACTAGGAACTCCTCCTAGAATAGGAGGGAGATTCTGCAAGTGTCTGGAATGAAGGGGATTATGTGGGTCCCCTATGGTGTTTGACTAGTAAAGTGAATGTGTGCAAATGGTGATGAGAGTAATAAATGAACAAGAGACTTGTATAATGCGTACCTTCACAATATAACTCACAATTGCATGTGATCAAATGAGCATCATAAATAACTCAACTATAAATAAGAATACATGTGGGTAGGTGGATTTTTTCCACGTGGGGGAACAAATAATTTTTTTTTTTTTTCCTAAAAGACGTGTCCTCCTTCCTATCAAATAGCACTAGACCTTCCAAGAGCACTCAAGAATGGGGTGTAAAGCCATCGGAAGAGGAATTAGTGAAGGATGAAAAAATCAGTTATAATGAGGGGTAGAGGGTGCATATCCCAAAAGAGCTGGAGATATTTCCCAATAGCCACACAAAATATAATCAAGGTGAAATTGCAGCCCACAATTTCCACCTGGGTATATGTCCTAAATTTTTCCACTAGGTACCTCGGTCAAAGTACGACATTTAGAATTTCAGCGTCAGAAATGGGTCACGGATTGGGTCTCTTCCAAGAGTTGGGTGACTCAAGGGGGGACACACATAACAATGGGACCTCGGCCTTCAACCCTTCATGGGTATCTCCTTTCCTTATGTTGTAGGAACACTTGACCAGGAGTATTTTAAAGTTCCCTATTTGTCAACTTCTAATGTTTGAAAATGTGAGAACTAGATAATGAGGGGTTATTTGGATGCCTACCCCCGAGATCCTACCTAAACTAAAAATTTCTTTTGGAATCTCTTGTAAAGGAAAAATTAGTGAGCTTTTAGAAAAACTTTAGATGTGGTGGGCTAAGAGATTGGGGGTGTAAACCAATCTCGTTTGAATTAAGTGGGTGTGGATAATTTCTTCAAGAAATAGTGGCATGTTTTGGAATTCCTTTGGAGAAAACATACTTTAACCTCCACAATTCAATATGGAAATTATGTGAGTGAGCAGTGACTTTGTGTGTGTGCAAGTGATAAAATGTGCCAAATTTTAATAAGTTAGGTGTGAATTTGCAACATGTGGACTTCCTGTGGTCCTTACAAATCTTTTTTACCTATCTTACTAAGTGTCATTGGTACAACCTTGCGAAATTTTAAAATACCTAAAGAACTAGCATGTGGACATATGAGTCCTTACCAATCATTTAAACTCCCTAATGTTGTTTACACTAAGAAAACCTGAAAAATTATCCTAGATTTCAAGCATGTGGGCATGTATGGGCCCGTTACTTTGATCTTTAAACTCCCATAGTGGTGTAAACTAAGAAAGAAATTTCAATAAACTATCCTAAGTTTGCAACATGTGGGCATGTATTGGCCCTTACAACTTTAAGATGATTTCCAAATGAAACTAAGAGGAGACCTATGGGGGCTTTTCCCTCTCCTAAAGGTTTTGTTAAGGGAGGTGAAATGTCCCCTCAACCACCTTTCTGATTCTCAAGATCACTCTATGGTGCGAGAGAAGAGCATACTCAATGAATAAAGTTAATTTATGGTCCCATTGCAAGTGGTTTTATATCTGATAGTAATGATCTCAACTTAAATTTTACAAACCAAACAAGTCATCCATGTGGCAACCAAAAAAAAAGAGGAGAATATATGGTTTGTTTTACCCCCTAAGTTCCTATGTTTAGCTAAATTTTCATATGGGAAAGGATTCGAAGTGGAGTGCATTTACAATTTGCATGAAAGAAAAAACTTGAAGGCTAGGGGCCTTCAAATTATCACAAAAACCCTTACAATTTTGAAACTTTGGAAATGTGTGCAGGTTATAGTTCTGATAGAGGCATGGTGGTTGCACACTATGCAAAATGTGCAGATAACCAAAATATTTTGGGTGCACAGTGCACAAATAACATAAGTCTTTTGGGTGCACAGTGCGCGTCTGTGGGATGGAATACCCACGCACATTATGATACGCGTCCAGGGGGGGTGGCGATTTTGAGTGAAATTATCCTCCTCCATCTCAAAATATAGATTTTGACAGGTAAGGCTAAGCCAATTTTGGTACCTGCTAGACAAATGGATTAAAAAGAAGTGCCCTTTAAGCCCAAATAAGGTGGAAATTGATACCTTTCCCTAGTATGGTCACCAATTTGTTCTGTCTGTTTTGTCACTCAGGTGAGCAAAGCAAGGGAACTTGCATGCCTAGTTAGGCTTGCTAGACAAGACAGAGGTTAGTGCATGGGTTAAACAAGCCAAGAACATGAAATAAACAAGTAAAGAAACTAAAACAACTAAGGAAATAAAACTAGAATGCATAAGAAACTTTTAGAACCATAAACAATCAACCAATGACCAAGATTATGCCACCAATGGATAACTATATTAGTTGGAAAAACACCATAGAGAAAAATGAGGAATTACAAGTCCTCTCTTCCTGCTTGGGAGGGATATTGAGTTCCCTAATGGAGAGCTCTTATTATAATGGAAGAAAAATGGCAAATGATGAAGAAAATCAATGCATGTTCCTTCAAGAGGTGAGTGGAATGGCCTATTGGAATGATGATAGAATGCTCCTAGGAGAAAAGAGGATTATCAAGGGAGAATTGAGGTAGTATAGAAATACTATGTAGATGTTAATTTCTTAGTGAACCCATGGCCTCCATTTATTGCATTTCTTCAAGGCAATATTCAACTAGTTCTTAGTGTGAACAAGGGGCCCTTTACGACACCCTCCAGTCCTTGACCAGGCCCCCATTAAGATTTTTCTCATATCTGAAGGTCAAATCAAGTTGGGAGCTGGTCCATAAGTGGTTGGGGGGTCAACAAGAACCATAAATGTTCCTTTCACATGAGTGTGTGACTTTTCTCGTACACAGTCATGCATATTTCACATTGTGCACTCTAAGGGATTCTTTGGCCCACATACTGTGTGCACACTTTCTTTAGTGAGTTTGTGCATGTCAATTTTTGTCCAATTGTATAATTTTTTCCTTTTGAAATGCATTTTGGTACTGCAGGTGAACTAATAGTTGTTGGAATTGTTGTATTTATGTAACCATTTGCATGGAATGTTGCGAACAAAATTTTAGTGACAACAACTTTAACAACAATTTATCTTGAATTTGATATTTTATCCATGGGATTATACCCCTTATTAAATGATTTTTACAGGCTTCATAAGATTATTTGAAGTTTTCATATTCACCATAGATTTCCTTAAGGTGTTCAAACCCCAAGGTTTCCACTTGAAATTCCTGCATAATCAAACACCTCCTACTCAAAACATCTGCAACTTTAGTTGCACTACCATAAATATGCTTGATAACAAAAGTGAAATTTTGCATAAATTCCACCCACTTTGTGATGCAGGCCCTCTACTTCCCCCGTAGGGATGCATGACCTCCCAGTATTTGATCTCCGATTCTTGATTCAAAAGAATCTCTGGAACCTTAAAGGTCCCCCTCTGTATATCTAAAACATAGGCCCCCTCGGCTTCTTGGTGCATGTCTAATATCAACCGACGACCTTCCCCTTTCGCTATGTGTGAAAAATCAAAATGTCGACATTAGCTCCCTTTCGGATAAGCCCTCACCCGATATGACATAGGGCTACGACCACGTGATTTCAACCACGGTCATAAGTGGTCTGGAGTTAAACCACTTTTGGGCTCTCAATGCTCTTACGACTTCCATGCGTCCCCTTGGTGAAACCATGGTTCAAATTGCAGCCCCCCTTCAATTTCTTAACCTCCTCGCAACTTTTGGCCCCGAAATGAAACAGATCGTCAATCTCATGATCTTGATGATAACGTCCAAATCAACATTCAGATATGTGCCCTTCTTATCTACGGACCAGATCAAATCTCTCTGAATCAATGATTGAGGTTCTCTTCGCAGTTTCGGACTCCGAGAATTTGAAATCTCAAACTCAGCTTCCTTCCATACCTCACTCTTCCAAAGTTAGCGATCTTTGGATAACTGTCTTTTTGACCAACAACACTTCCTTCACCTGGGTGTTTGACCTTCCAGACTAGATCAATGGTCCAACGGCTCCTTCTCGATCGATTATCGATATTTCTTCCAGGGCTCTGGACTTTTGAGATTTCAAATCTCAAACCCCTCTTTCTCAATGACTTTCAAATGGAGTCTAATATCCACTGATGTGTGTCCCTCCTGATCCAACGATTGAGGGTTACTTCGGGATTTTAATTAGAGTTAATAGATTTTCACCACGCCTACTCTGAATCCAATGGTCCATATCTTATTCCAGGACTTCGGGTCTTCGCACTCTGACAATCTCAATTCTAAAACTAGAAATCCACTTTGGCTTTTCCCCGTAGTATGAAATATGTTGACAAGTGTGTCCCCCCAGATCAATGACTCATGTTTCTTCAGCTCTCCACGTTTTAGGAGTTTCAAGTCTCAAACTTAAATTTTTACGAGCTTGCGATATCTAACAACCCATGATCCTTTAGATCTTATGGTCCAGATCTCATCGGTATTTCACGTATTGGGATTTCACATATCACATATTCCAAAGACTCTTCACATCCATTCTCTCGATCCCTGAAATGTCGAAATTCTCCTTGGACAATTAACGATCCAGATATCTCCTTAGTCAGGGGCTTGGATATTCTCACAATTTCACGTTTCGCCAGCTTCACGAATTTACCCTTTGACTTCTTTAAGTAATGATTCAACGAAATTTCGATCATTCTCCACGCATCCCTTCCGATGGATGGTTCTGATGATGTTGGGATTTTGTGACTTTGCAAAACCCTCTCTCCTATGCAACTCCAAAGAGTTAAAACTCATGCATGTTCCTTTGGATCCAACGAATGTCAGTCCATGCGTTTAGATATGATGAATGAAATGTGATTTCCTTGTGCTTGTTCCTCCTCTTCCTACACATAGATATAACAGTCCAGGTTCTTCTCCACAACCAATCAAATGGTTGTTGTCACTCCTCCTCCTGAGCTTCTGATATCTCTCCACCTGGAATATTTATCTGTTTTCAAAGGTTTCCAACCTTTGTTCTCTCGACAAATCTTCCTCTAGGATTTCGTCAACACTCATGAAAAGTGTTATCCCTTCTGAGATTCTATTCTTAAAATGATTTCTACGTCCCACGCACACCTTGTGTTCCCAGGATTTCTAATAATTCATTTTGAAGGATTTTCTTGAAAATAAAATGCTTCTTGCTCGCCTGGCATTCTTCTACGTTGGTCCTTCGAATCTTGTTGGCTTCTTGACATTGTGCACACCTTGCACCTATCTGAGTTTCTCTCATTCTCTCTGAACTTCTCTGAGTCAATTCGAGACTCAGTTGACACACTCCTTGTGTTTGATATGCACACCTTGCATACAAGTATCAGAAGAGAAACTATTGAAACTCAACTAGCTTCATCACAAACTCATACATTTAATCTCTCGAACACTCATACATGAAATGAACTATAAAAAATCATACACAAAAAATAACATTCATTCAATCACACATGAAATGAACACAGTCCAAGGATTTGGGACAATTTATGTATGTTCTATCCATTCATGAAACAAAAATACATAGTGTTTCTGCTACTATACTCTACTCTACTGATATCTCTATTCTGTCTATATGTTCTATAAGTTACAATACAATACTGAAAAACTATCTAAGGACCACTCCACGAGCTCCTTTGTTCTGTTCTAAAATCTATCATTTCAAATTCAAATCTATTACCTACTTTGTCCTATTTCAATAATTTCTAGTTATTGCCAGATAGAGTCGACACTCCATATCTTCAATTTCTTACAGTCCTTCAAGACTTTACAAACAAGTTACATTTTAGAATGTTGTCTACAAAAATATCTCAACAACCTATTAAATTCTGAGCTAAATGATTGATTTGAAACTCTGTCATTATTTACATGTGATTCATCTACCTCCATGCATGCAATGTTGACTTTGAAGGCGATGATCCTGCAACATACTCCTCTAGTTAAACATTTTCATGGACTCCTATCCATGACCTCCTGAACTGTCTTTCCATGCTTCAAAATATTAGGTTCTGTGACCCAAATTGCATCTTCCATTGGATGATCTTTCCACTTCACCAAATATTCTAGATATGTCTTTCTTTTGGTTTTCTTTCCATCCCTCTGTTCAACAATTTTCTCCATCTGAGGTTTTTCTACTATGGGTAATTTCTCTTCCCACTGAATTTATTTCTAATCATTTGATTCTCTCACTTCATCTCTCCTGTAAGGATACAAGTCTACAGCATTGAATATCAATGATATCCCAACATTGTTTGGCAACTCAATCTCATGAGCATTGGCTGTGAATTTTCTGAGAATCTTGCATGGTCCTATCTTTTTAATATTCAATTTGTTATACGTTCCCCTTGGAAACCTTTGTTTTCTCAAATAAGATAAAACTTCATCTCCAACTCTAAATTGAACTTCTCTTCTCTTTTGATCAATTATTCTCTTGTATTCTGACTATTGTCCTGTAGCTTTTCTCTGACTCTGTCATGGAGTTTTTGTATTTCTGTTGCAAAATCCTTTGCTCTAGCACTTCTGAACTCATTTTGATTTAAATATCTCAAATATGTAACCCCTCTTGGCTGTACACCATACACAATTTCAAATGGAATTTTTCATGTGCTCCTGTTCACTGAATTATTGAATACAAATTCTGCTTGTGCCAGAATTTGATCCCATTGTCGACCTTGCTCAGTGACTAAACTTCTCAATAAGTTTCCAAGACTTCTATTTGCTACTTCAGTCTATCCATTTGTTTGAGGGTGATATGTTGAACTGAAGGATAAGTTCGTCCCCTGTCTCTTCCATAGTGTCCTCCAAAAGTGTCCTACAAATTTGGTGTCCCTGTCTAAAACTATGCTCCTCGACAATCCATGTAGTCTTACTGGTTATCTAAAAAACAAATTTGTGATGTGTCTGGCATTGCTTATCTTTTGGCATGGTATGAAATGTGCCATTTTCGAGAATCTTTCTAGCACAAAAAATATGGAATCGCTCCCTTTATGAGTTTTAGACAATCCCAAAACAAAATCCATATTGATTGCATCCCATGTCCTTTCTGGAATTGGTAATGGCTGATACAAACCAGTGTTTTGTTGTATTCCTTTTGCATATTGAAAAATTATACATTTTTTCACAAACTTTTTCACTTCTTCTCTCATAATCGGCCAATCATACAAATTTCTCAGTTTTGCAAACATCTTATAATGACCAAAATGTCCAGCTAAACCTCTGTTGTGTTTCTCTTTCAATAGATTGTCTCTCATTGAAAATTTAGGAATGCATAATTGGTTTCCCTTGAATAGTAATCCATCTTGGATCAAATATTCAGTCCATGGGCTTCTGTCTTCCAACAAAGGCTTCTTGCATGCCTCATAAGATTCTTTAAAATCTACATCTTCTTTATACATCTCCTTGAGGTGTTCGAACCCCAAGGTCTCCACCTAGAATTCCTGTACAATCAATCTCCTCCTGCTCAAAGCATCTGCGACTTTGTTAGCATCTCCAACAATGTGTTTAATAACAAAAGTAAAATTCCGCATAAATTCTACCCATTTTGCATGTTTCTGATTCAACTTTTCTTGCCTAGTAATAAAATGCAAAGCATGATTATCACTGTACAAGACAAATTTCTTAGGGATTAAATAATGTCTCCATTTTTTCAAAGATTGAATCATTGCATAAGATTCCTTGTCACATGTGGAATACTTTTTCTTGGCGTTAGTCAGTTTCTCACTAAAATAAGCAACTAGCCTATTGTCCTGACTCAAGACTGCTCCAATAGCTAATCCACTTTCATCACATCTCACTTAAATTTTTTTCCAAAATCTTGTAAGACCAGAATTGGCTACTCTGTGATCTTATCTTTTAACACTTTGAAACTTTTTTCATCTTCCTATGTCCAACTGAAGGACTTGTGCTTCTTCTTCATATTGTCCATCATGGGTTCACATATGCCACTAAAATTTCTGATAAATTTCCTATAAAATCTTGCTAACCCATGAAAACTTCTTACTTCAAATATGTTTCTTAGCGACGACCATTCTTTGATCACTCTCACTTTTTCTGGGTCCATCTTCAATTCATTTGAATAGATTACAAAACCCAAATATATGAGCTCCTTCTTCATAAAATAACTCTTCTTTAGATTTATCATCAATTTCTCTTGTTGCAACCTTTCCATCACTAAGGTCAAATGTCTTAAGTGTTCTTCCTTCATCTTGTTGAAGATTAGTATGTCATCTAGATATACTATGACAAATTTTCCTATGAAGTCTTTCAACACTTCATTCATTAACCTCATAAATGTTCTTGGTCCATTTGTTAATCCACACGACATGACCATCCATTCAAACAATCCTTCATTTGTCTTTAATGTTGTTTTCCATTCATCTCCCTTTCTCATCCTTATTTGATGATATCCACTTTTCAAGTCTATATTTAAAAAGTAGCTTGCTCCACTCAAACAATCCATCAAATCATCCATCCTCGGTAAAGGGAATATATATCTAATGGTTATATTGTTTATGGCTCAGGAACCCATACACATTCTCCATCCGCCATCCTTATTTGGACTTAATACAGTCGATACTGCACATGGGCTTAGGCTTTCCATGACTAACCCTTTATCCAACAACTCTTGGACTTGATTCTTTATCTCCTCATTCTCTCTAGGTGTCAACCTATAAGCTACTCTATTTGGTAAACTAACTCCTAGAATAAGGTCAATATGATGGCTTATGCTCCTAATGGGTGACAATGAGTGTGATAATTCATCCATGACTATATCAGAAAATTTTTCTAACAGTTCTTGAATTTGTACAGGTAAGTCTTCTACAGAATTATTTGTAAGGATAACTCTAGGCTTC
>JZKD02S1591964.1:0-10194 GCA_000966675.3 Picea glauca
CAGTTTTCTGTTATATGAAGGTTATGAGGCGTGGACTTCCATTTTTTCCAGGAATGATTGTTTGGATTGTTTATCCACATGTCAACTACTTTAGCTTTGGTAAGGTTTTGTATGTGTTTTTCATAGTGTTGTAGAGTTTCATCTGATTGAATGGGTGACGACTATTGCCAAGTATCAGTCCAAAACCTAGAATTTTGACCATTGTTGATTTCCCAGAAGGCATGTTCCTGGATTAGTGGTCTGTTCCTCCAGGCAGAATTACAAATGTTGGTGCCTTGAGTTTTATCTTGCATTTTGATCGAGTGTGATTGTTGGATGTCTGGTGCATATTTTTGTTTCCAAAGTTGGTCCCATATTTCTGTAGGATTTTTTATCCATCTCCACCAAATCTTTGCTCCCACATTGTTATTGAGCTTGCAAGGGTCTCTGAGGCCAAGACCCCCATGGGATTTGGGTTTGTAGACTTTTTCCCAGCTAACTAGAGCCCATTTCTTGTTTAGGTTGTGGCCATGCCAAAGTAAGTTTCTCTGAAGATTTCATATTTTATTTATGAATGATTGGGGGGTAGCAAGTGCAGAAAAAAGATAGGCAGGAATGGCTTGGAGAACTAATTTGAGGAGAGTGATTATAGCTGGAAGATTGAGAGAGAGAAACGTCCAGCTGCTGAGATGATTTGAGATGGAGAGTAGGATACGGTCCCATGAAAGGTTTCGGGCTTCCGAGTTGGACAACGGGAGGCCTAGGTAGTGAGTTGGTAAGTAGAAGACTGGTGTGGAGAGTAGCTGAGAAACCTGTTGTTGGACGTCTTTGGGGGTATTGAAGAAGAAAAGATGTGATTTTGCAAGGTTGAAGGAGGTGCCAGTAGATTCATTGATGTCTGAGAGGATGGAATTGAGATTGCTGGATTCTTGCACCATGGGGGTGTTCATGAGAACAGTGTCATCTACAAATTGACTGTGGGAGGTTGCGGGTTGGAGCCCATGAAGGGCGNGCTTGGAGAACTAATTTGAGGAGAGTGATTATAGCTGGAAGATTGAGAGAGAGAAACGTCTAGCTGCTGAGACGATTTGAGATGGAGAGTAGGATAGAGTCCCATGAAAGGTTTCAGGCTTCCGAGTTGGACAACGGGAGGCCTAGGTAGTGAGTTGGTAAGTAGTAGACTGGTGTGGAGAGTAGCTGAGAAGCCTGTTGTTGGACGTCTTTGGGGGTATTGAAGAAGAAAAGATGTGATTTTGCAAGGTTGAAGGAGGTGCCAGTAGCTTCACTGAAGTCTGAGAGGATGGAATTGAGATTGTTGGATTCTTGCACCATGGGGGTGTTCATGAGAACGGTGTCATCTACAAATTAACTGTGGGAGGTTGCGGGTTGGAGCCCATGAAGGGAGAGGCCTTGTAGAGAGCCATTTTCTACAGAGGTTTTTATGTAATATCCCAAGCCCTTTTCCATTATTACAAAGAGAAAGGGAGAGAGAGGGTCCCCTTTCCCTATTCCCCTAGAGGGGGAGAAGGGTTGGGAGGGGGATCTATTGACAAGGATTAAGAAGAAGGTGGAGGAGATGAGGTTCAAGATCCAGTTGGTCCATTTAGGATAGAATCCAAAAGCTGTAAGGACTTCTTTTATATAGTGCCAGATTAATTTGTCAAAGGCTTTGGAGAGCTAAAGCTTGAGGAGCATACCTGGTGTACGTGTGATTTTGAGTGAGTGGATGATGTCATGAACTAGAATAATGCTATCCATTATTTGTATTCCTTCAACAAAGCCCAATTGCTCCTTGGAGATGATGAAAGGGAGGATTGGCTTGAGTTTGAGAGCTATTACTTTCGAGATAATTTTGTAGATCACATTGCAGAGTGATATGGGTCTAAAAGTTTTCGTATTGGTGACCCTCTCTTCTTTGGGTATCAGGGTGAGGAAGGTGGCATTCAGGGCTGGGAGGACTTTGCCATAGCTACGTGATTCCTCCACCAGTTGCCATACTTCCTCTCTTAGCATGGGCCAGCATGAGTRAAAGAAGTTTKTTGTGAAGCCATTRGGCCCGGGAACCTTGTCTGTGGGTAACTCCTSTATGGCCAGATCCACTTCATMTTGACTTATGGGGGTCATGAGAGCTTCATTTTTCTCTAGAGTGATAAGTGTGGGGATGTTGGTTGTCACTCGTCCTATTTCCTCAGCTCGGCTCACCGGTGCTTCTAAGAGGAGGTACTGGTAGTAATCYGTGAGATMTTGAGTGATGTCCTGATGATTRAGCATGTTGTTTCCCTAATCATTTTCTAGCTTGATTATGCAGTTGATGAAGCGCCTGTGAATYATCGAGCGGTGGAAGAATTTTGTGGTTTTTTCCCCTTCTTTTAGCCATTGAATTCTAGATTTTTGTCTCTAAGGAATTTATTCCTTATTTAATTCTCTTCCAATTGTTTTTTTATTTGTTTCTCTTCCTACTACTGATCCGGGGTGAATCCGGTTTGAATGGCCATCTTTTGAAGGGATTCAAGTTTTTGTTCCAAGAGTTTTCTTTCTTGAAAAATATTTCCAAAGACTTCTTTTTTCCACTTTCACACTTTCTTCTTGAAGTATCTGAGATTTTGCTGGAAGTAGTACATCTTGGTTCCCTGCTAGATATCTATTGTGTCCCACCATAGTTTTTACAAGGTTTGGAAGTTTGTATCTGAAAGCCAAAAATTTTAGAATTTGAAGGGTTTGAGCTTGGGGGAGGCCGTCGTGTTGACCCATAGCTAAACAGGACAATGATCTGAGCCCGGTTTAGGAAGGATTGTGGACTCGATTAATGGGCCTTCCTATAGAAGGGTCTCTGAAAGAAGAAAGCGGTCGAGCCTGTAGGAAATTTTTTGGGGTCCCGTTCACTTGTTCGTCGAGCTGAAGGCTGCATTTACATTTTCAGTTTCTATGAGTTTGTGAAGATCCAGGACTTCCTCGAATTTTGCACTTTCTTTCTCTAGTCTTTTCTTCCCACCCCTTTTTTCCTTGAGAGTGAGGATCATGTTAAAGTATCCACCCAATATCCATCACTGGTTGTTGGCTATGGAGCTGAGGTAAGTTAGGTTCTGAAAGAAGAGTTCCTTTTCCTGGATGTTCTGCGGTCCATAAGAATTGGTGATCCATCCATGTATATCCGAGCCAATTTTTCGATAATGCGTTGTGAGGGAGCCGTGTGTTGAGAGGCCTTGGTTGATTATGACCGAGTTTGGGTTCCAAATAATTTCCAGGTTGCCTACTGCACCTTTCGATTCTATTTGGTAAGAATTACAGTTGCACTAGCATATTCTAAAGATCTCTTCAGCAGTTTGACCTACACATTTTGTTTCTTGGAGGAGAAGGATGTTTGGGTCTTTCAATTTAATGTAGTTGTGGAGGATACTTTGATTAGATCTTCCATTGAGGCCCCTGATGTTCCAAGTGATGGATTTTGTGATTTAACAGTTGAGTTGGTGGGAGAAGGAGATCTTTGAGAGTTTTTGTATCTGTCCTGAGTTGATCATATAGTTTCCAACTTCTTTGATGAGCAGTTGAACTGATTACCTACCCCTCCTTTTGTTCTCTTTTATGTTTCTTCTTTGATTTGAGTTAGGATATCCTCTTATGCTCAGTCGTAAGGTTTATCCTGCTGACAAATCCAGAATGACTTTGTGCACTTTCCTTAGTTCTTCTTCAGGTAGGGTTTGTAGATATTTCTTGTTGAGAGATTCTTCTGGTATGTAGAGATCTATTTTCGCTAGGTCTCATTCATTCATTTCCATGACTTTGTCTTCCTCCTTATCTGGTGCCTTCCCTGAGTTTGGGGGATAGATCAAGGTTTCCTGGGTTGCGGTCTCCTTTGGTTGTCAGCTTTATTTATTGTTGGTGCCATCTTCTCCTGTGGTTTTATGGGGGTTTTCCACCTCTTCTTCCTGTGGTAGTTTTGTAAGGTCTTCAAAGGAGTTGGTGTTAGGGTGTTTTTGGTTGTTTTTGACTGTTGGTTTTCTCTGCATTCTATTTTTGAGATTTTGTAATTGGGTAAAGCCATTCTTTGTATTTTATTCCTTGACTAGATTTGGGGGGGCATTAAGGGGGAATTCTATGAAGAGGTGTCCATTCTCATGGAATTTTGTACATCTAAATGGTACATGCTCATAATCTATTTTCTGTGCCCACTCCTCATCTTAGTATTCCAAGGTTATCGAGCCTGGGAGGTCTTTGGATATGTCCATATAGACACATATTCTAGAATAGGAGGTGTATTTTTTGTGCTTAGTGGCTTCTAAGGATTTGACATGTTTCCATAGAGTATTGCCTATGCCTAACAAGATTTCTTCTAGCCAAAATTCCCTGACGTAGGGAATAGAGACAGATCCATACTAGGGAATAGGTGAATTTCTCTTTCTCCAAGGAGAAGCGTTCTCTCTAGAATCGTAGATATATCCCAACCCAGTTGTAGAAATAGGGTCCTCCTTCAAATACATGGTCTTTGTCCTCCAGATTGTACAATGTAACTATGAAGAATCCCTTACAACTCAGCTGGAGCTCGTAATCTCCCTTGGGGTTCCAACAGGTTTTGATCCATCGAGCTAGGTCTCTTTATGAGGGCTAGAGGCCTAGGAACTTTCCTATGAGGGCATGATCACTCATGAACTAGGTGTGTTCTCCTATTTTGTTTCTTTTTATAATGTATCTTCGTGTCGTCTGGGTCTGCGGAATGCATTTTTTTGGGAGCCATGCACGAGCCACTTTTTAATGTAAGGTATCTGCATCCATGTTCGTTCCCGTGTTGTTGTTCATTTCATCCTGCAAGAACTTCTCTCTCAAATGTTGCAGCGGTTTGAATGAAGGTCTTGTTAGAAATAATAAAACAACTAAGAGGGGGGGGTGAATCAGTTGTTTATGAGCTTAAACAATTTTATACCTTTTAAATAATTATTAATCTTCCTTCAAGTGATCATCAACAATATACAACATATGANTTTAGAATTTGAAGGGTTTGAGCTTGGGGGAGGCCGTCGTGTTGACCCATAGCTAAACAGGACAATAATCTGAGCCCGGTTTAGGAAGGATTGTGGACTCGATTAATGGGCCTTCCAATAGAAGGGTCTATGAAAGAAGAATGCGGTCGAGCCTGTAGGAAATTTTTTGGGGTCCCGTTCACTTGTTCGTCGAGGTGAAGGCTACATTTCCATTTTCAATTTCTATGAGTTTGTGAAGATCCAGGACTTCCTGGAATTTTGCACTTTCTTTCTCTAGTCTTTTCTTCCCACCCCTTTTTTCCTTGAGAGTGAGGATCATGTTGAAGTATCCACCCAATATCCATCACTGGTTGTTGGCTATGGAGCTGAGGTAAGTTAGGTTCTGAAGGAAGAGTTCCTTTTCCTGGATGTTCTGCAGTCCATAAGAATTGGTGATCCATCCATGTATATCCGAGCCAATTTTTCGATAATGCGTTGCGAGGGAGCCGTGTGTTGAGAGGTCTTGGTTTATTATGACCGAGTTTGGGTTCCAAATAATTTCCAGGTTGCCTACTGTGCCTTTCGATTCTATTTGGTAAGAATTACAGTTGCACTAGCATATTCTAAAGATCTCTTCTACAGTTTCACCTACACATTTTGTTTCTTGGAGGAGAAGGATGTTTGGGTCTTTCAATTTAATGCAGTTGTGGAGGATACTTTACTTAGATTTTCCATTGAGGCCCTTGATGTTCCAAGTGATGACTTTCATGATTTAACAGTTGAGTTGGTGGGAGAAGGAGCTCTTTGAGAGTTTTTGTATCTGTCCTGAGTTGATCATATAGTTTCCAACTTCCTTGATGAGCAGTTGAAATGATTACCTACCCCTCCTTTTGTTCTCTTTTATGTTTCTTCTTTGATCTGAGTTAGGATATCCTCTTATGCTCAGTCGTAAGGTTTATCCTGCTGACAAATCCACAATGACTTTGTGCACTTTCCTTAGTTCTTCTTCAGGTAGGGTTTGTAGATATTTCTTGTTGAGAGATTCTTCTGGTATGTAGAGATCTATTTCCGCTAGGTCTTATTCATTCATTTCCATGACTTTGTCTTCCTCCTTATCTGGTGCCTTCCCTGAGTTTGGGGGATAGAGCAAGGTTTCCTGGGTTGCGGTCTCCTTTGGTTGTCAGCTTTATTTATTGTTGGTGCCATCTTCTTCTGTGGTTTTATGGGGGTTTTCCACCTCTTCTGCCTGTGGTAGTTTTGTAAGGTCTTCAAAGGAGTTGGTGTTAGGGTGTTTTTGGCTGTTTTTGACTGTTGGTTTTCTCTGCATTCTGTTTTTGAGATTTTGTAATTGGGTAAAGCCATTCTTTGTATTTTATTCCTCGACTAGATTTGGGGGGGCATTAAGGGGGAATTCTATGAAGAGGTGTCCATTCTCATGGAATTTTGTACATCTAAATGGTGCATGCTCATAATCTATTTTCTGTGCCCACTCCTCATCTTAGTATTCCAAGGTTATCGAGCCTGGGAGGTCTTTGGATATGTCCATATAGACACATATTCTAGCATAGGAGGTGTATTTTTTGTGCTTAGTGGCTTCTAAGGATTTGACATGTTTCCATAGAGTATTGCCTATGCCTAACAAGATTTCTTCTAGCCAAAATTCCCGACGTAGGGAATAGAGATGAATCCATACTAGGGAATAGGTGAAGTTCTCTTTCTCTAGGGAGAAGCGTTCTCTCTAGAATCGTAGATATAGCCCAACCCAGTTGTAGAAATAGGGTCCTCCTTCAAATACATGGTCTTTGTCCTCCAGTTTGTACAATGTAACTATGAAGAATCCCTTACAACTCAGCTGGAGCTCGTAGTCTCCCTTGGGGTTCCAACAGGTTTTGATCCATCGAGCTAGGTCTCTTTATGAGGGCTAGAGGCCTAGGAACTTTCATATGAGGGCATGATCACTCATGAACTAGGTGTGCTCTCCTATTTTGTTTCTTTTTATAATGTATCTTCGTGTCGTCTGGGTCTGCGGAATGCATTTTCCTGGGATCCATGGATGAGCCACTTTTTAATGCGAGGTCTCTGCATACATGTTCGTTCCCGTGTTGTTGTTCATTTCATCCTACAAGAACTTCTCTCTCAAATGTTGCAGTGGTTTGAATGAAGGTCTTGTTAGAAATAATAAAACAACTGAGAGGGGGGGGTGAATCAGTTGTTTATGAGCTTAAACAATTTTATACCTTTTAAATAATTATTAATCTTCCTTCAAGTGATCATCAACAATATACAACATATGANTTTTTAAATCGGGTTTCGGCATTCCTTATGCTGCTGAGCCGAAGCGGCTCTTTAGATTCCTCCAATGGAATCCCTCTACAAATGCCCGATCCATAGGTCCTTTCGCTCACCTTGTCATGGTCTCTACACCTAACTGTGGTTATCCACGACTCTCTATCGAGGTTCAGGGTTTCACACTTCCTGATGTCAAGAGTTTATCACCTCTCCAATCCCTAATTAATGATGCGCCCCTTTCCACACACTAGCCCTTTTGGATATAGGCCTTGGCCCATATGACCATCAACACATGACCTCGATCAAACCTCTCATCGGGGTTTTGAAATTTTCGATGTCACCATGCACATCCCTACGGTATTCCCAATCCTCCAATACCCGATGTGTCCCTTCACACGCTAGCCCTCCTGGTTCAACTCCCGCTCATATGAACAACTCCCGTGACCACAACCTTATCCTGTTGGGGCTACGGGGTTCACGAGTTCGAGATGCACGAACTCCTTGCTCCCGAGATCTTCGATATCTCGATATCTGATGTGAGATGCCACCTATCCTCCCACGACAACTCCTCTTGGATCCTTGACATGTGTCCTATCTGAGATCCATGGCTGTGGTCTCTTCTCGCAGTTCAGGGTTCAGCATGCCTCACATCCTTAGTCTCAAGACTCTCGATATGTCGACGATGCTTGATCCTTTGCCACCTGTCCTTGCATATGGACGGTTCTAATTAGGTCGGGCTTTCCACGAAGAAATTCCCTGACTTCTGGTCAATGGGATTTCCGATATCCAAAATCTCGATATGCCGATGGATGGCTTCCCTATTGAGGTTGTTCCCAGTGGCACTCTATCGCTGCCATGCGTCCTCTTCAAGTGGACGGTCCCGATCTCGTCAGGATTTCAGGACTTCCAATGCCCTGGTTCTATCGACCTTGAGAACTCTGATTCTCCGATGTGTCTCCATTGATTGGAACCAACGGTTCAGATTCAATCCTTAATCTGATGGCTTAGATTACATTGTGATTTCACATATCACGAAATCGACATTCCTGATGTCAAATGACTTTGTCATTTCAATGTCCTGATCCTCGATTCTCTGATAAGGACTGTAAAATACGGTCCAGATTCATTTTGGATTCAATGGTTACGATTGAACCATGATCTTGTTGCAATAAGTTTGATACAAACCCATCAATGACAACAACCATTCATTGTCTGCAAACTTTCCATCAATGACAACAACCATCAACACTCATTCGCTGCTTGTTCAATATTTGCCAACAATCTTGCCCTTTGGCATTGATGGCAACACAAGCACCCAAATTCCTTCGGATTCAACTCTGCTCCCTGCTTCCGACTCTGTACCGACTCTACTATTCGATTCTACTCTGCTACTCATTCGAATCTACTCCCGAAGCATATCCTTTCTCCCCCTTTGACATCAATGTCAAAGAAGAAACATTCTACCCGTGATTTGATTGCAAAACATACTCCCCCTGGAATTTATAAGCATATAGGAAATATACCATATATTCAATAAATACTCCCCCTGATCAGGTGAACATGTTAGAGACAAGAAATCATAACCCCCAGCTTCTGACGAAGATATCCAAAATGGGTTGCTACTAGTGGTTTAGTAAAGATATCAACAATCTGTTCTGTAGAAGGTATATAATTCAACTGAACAATTCTATTTGTAACTTGTTCTCGGAGAAAATGATAATTGATTGGAATATTCTTAGTCTTGGAATGAAGAACAAGACTCTTGGAGACACTAATGGCACTTGTGTTATCGCAATGAATTGGAATAGGATCAGTGTAAGTTATCTTCAGATCTGCAAGAGTTTGTATCATCCATAATATTTGTGTGCAGCAAGTAGCAGCANGTTATCCACGACTCTCTATCGAGGTTCGGGGTTTCACACTTCCTGATGCCAAGAGTTTATCACCTCTCCAATCCCTAATTAATGATGCGCACCTTTCCACACACTAGCCCTTTTGGATATAGGCCTTGGCCCATATGACCATCAACACATGACCTCGGTCAAACCTCTCATCGGGGTTTTGAAATTTTCGATGTCACCATGCACATCCCTATGGTATTCCCAATCCTACAATCCCCGATGTGTCCCTTCACACGCTAGCCCTCCTGGTTCAACTCCTGCTCATATGACCAACTCCCATGACCAAAACCTTATCCTGTTGGGGCTACGGGGTTGACGATTTCGAGATGCACGAACTCCTTGCTCCCGGGATCTTCGATATCTCGATATCTGATGTGAGATGCCACCTATCCTCCCACGACAACTCCTCTTGGATCCTTGACATGTGTCCTATCTGAGATCCATGGCTGTGGTCTCTTCTCATAGTTTAGGGTTCAGCATGCCTCACATCCTTAGTCTCAAGACTCTCAATATGTCGACGATGCTTGATCCTTTGCCACCTGTCCTTCCATATGGACGGTTCTAATTAGGTCGGGCTTTCCACGAAGAAATTCCCCGACTTCTGGTCAACGGGATTGCCGATATCCAAAATATCGATATGCCGATGGATGGCTTCCCTATCGAGGTTGTTCCCAGTGGCACTCTATCACTGCCACGCGTCCTCTTCAAGTGGACGGTCCCGATCTCGTCAGGATTTTGGGACTTCCAATGCCCTGGTTCTATCAACCTTGAGAACTCTGATTCTCCGATGTGTCTCCATTGATTGGAATCAACGGTTCAGATTCAATCCTTAATCTGATGGCTTAGATTACATTGTGATTTCACATATCATGAAATCGACATTCCTGATTTCAAATGACTTTGTCATTTCAATGTCCTGATCCTCGATTCTCTGATAAGGACTGTAAAATACGGTCCAGATTCATTTTGGATTCAATGGTTATGATTGAACCATGATCTTGTTGCAATAAGTCTGATACAAACCCATCAATGACAACAACCATTCATTGTCTGCAAACTTTCCATCAATG